>OZ005691.1:11886599-11963771 GCA_963930775.1 Cliona cf. orientalis
GCTGAGGTGAAAGACATAAGAAGGTAAAGGGCGCAGCCACAATACTATGCAAAGCAGTGATATTTTTAAAAGTGACTGGTTGACATACCGTAGCTTTGAAGATCAGAATCTGACGATTTCTTCAATCCCAGGGCGAAAACGACCTCTTGAACTTTGGTCAGCTTGAGAACTTTAACTAGCTGAGAAAACAGCTGCTGGGATGGACGAACATTCTAGAGAGAGAGAGAGAAAAAGAGGGAGGGGAGGAAAAAGAGAGGGGAAGAGAGAGAGAGAGAGATGGAGAAAAAGAGAGAGGGAGGAGAACGAGGGAGAGAGAGACAAAAGAGGTTCAACTACCTTCTTGAGAAATAAGGGAAACAGTTTCACACACATACACACACGTATGTATACATACCTCTTGTTTCTCAAAAGCATAGCAGAGAATCGAGACAAAGTTAGGTTTTGTGACGAGAGCATTTGCCTCCTGACTGAGCAGCTGCAACTGCTGACCGTCCTTGCCAAAGTTACGACCATCGGTAGTGAAGTCGACTGATGATACAAGACAGCGGAACAAGTGTTTGTCGGCATCAGGGCCATACAGCTCTATAAGCTGCGTGTGCATGTGTATGCGTATATGATAGACAGAATGTATAATTTTTGTTGGATAATTCCAAAAGAATCTGGTATCTTAAAAACAAAATAGGGGAAATTAAGGGGTGTACCCCAGTACATGCATGGATTATTACAGTTGTGCAATGCACATGGCCCAATCAGTCTTTAATAAACTCAAGATTGAACTTGCAAACTCCATCATCCAAGCCACCCACAATATCAGGGCCACATGTGAGGTGGGCATCAATTAGAAACAGTTGGCTCTCACCTTCTCGATCTCTGCCTGATTGGTTTTAAAGTTCTTCCTCGAGATACTGGCCACCAGCGACGTGATCTGGGAGAGCGCGTAGCAGCGAGGAGACAGGGACATGGCTGCTGCTGCTGTACCCGGCCGATCACCCGCCAAACACTTCCACGACGATCACACGGTGAGAGAAATCGTTTTATCTTTCACACTTGTAAGTACTAGATAGGGCGATCGATGAATCCTGGGGCGGTACGGTGAACAACTTCGGAGAAAATGGAAGGCGATTCCTCTCTCATGAAAGTGAAGTGAAAGGTTAACATTTTCGCTGAATTACGCATGCGCACTATATATATATACTGGAGGGCGACTCATACAAAAGGGTTAATATTTTCACAAATTACGCATGCGCACTATACTAAAAGGTGATTGGCCAGGTGGATGCAAGCATCAGCTTGCAACTAATTTTTACAAGCCACAGTGGTGACTAGGCCCTCCTCCTTTACTATTCACACGATTACTATCTAGCCATTTTCACATGTCAAGTGCCGTGTGCACAGCCCTTACTTCAGCAATTTTTATCAGTTGCAGGCCTTCTTTCTCGTCCCTAGGAGACAGCTCAAGCCATTGCTGTGCGGATCAGCTGGACGATGGTGCTCGTGCAGCGGATGGATCGTGTTTGATCGCGTGGAGCTATCTGGCCGCTGGACGGTGATCGAGCTAGACAAGGCGATTTTGGAAGATAAGTTACAAATCTTTTCGTTTGTTGCAGCGCGCTACTTTTTTCCCCTAACGTTTCGTTGTTAATTGTAAGACTAATACTAAGCTAGGCCCGTGCTAGGCTCACTAAGGCACCGTACTATTCGGACATAATGCTAGTATGGTGAGTCTGGAGGACCCTGGCATAGACACGTTGGACGCAGTCTAAAGTATCTATGCCCCTATAGTGATAGCGATTAATTCCTTTCTCGCGAGCCGTGCCTTGACCTATATTTTCTTCCCCGGATCGTTGTAAATGTGCCTGGCCCGCATGTTTGCAGCGATTCCGTAGGTTATGTTGCATGATGCCAAGTTGATTCGCAAAATATGTGTCTGGCCCGCATGTATTCTGCGAATTTAGGTGCACGACTCGAGTGAGAAGGGAATCGATTGCTCGCGTAGTTCCGTTGAGTTCACTGTGATATGTATTGAGAGTATCACCAGCTTATGCTGGGGTGGTAGCTCCCGGGCTGCCATTCCTGGTGTATGTCTGGCTCTTGTGCAGGGCAGTTGTTCTCTCAAATTCATAATAATATGCTCTTGGTGGTGTGGGTATCATAGGTAGTGGTTACTGTTGTCATTTGGGGTGATTTTGGCTTAACCCTTTTGGGGCCCTTCGGGGTGTAGGCACAGGTGCTTTTGCATCGAGTCCTTCGGGGCGATGTCTGTGTCTGTGGTGGGGAATAGCCTTAATGCCAGTCTATTCCATCCATAGTGTTCTAATACTGCGGATGGAGGAGTCTAGCACCATGGCTGTTTGGTCGCAGCAGGCAGACGCATGGCCTGTGACGGGTTGAAATCATTCGGAGTGCAACAGCAACCTTTTTAGAGTATTAATATTTTAATTTAACCTACTTATTTTAATTGTATTGTCTTTTATTTACTGTCTCTCTCTTCTCTCGTTTCTGCAGGTATTTTTGTGATACCTGTAGAAGCGAGAACCCTGGACGGACCCAGATCATTGTTCGTGAGTATGTGTGTGTGTGTGAGAAGCGAGTATTGGCTGGTCGTTCCAGCTATCTAGTTGCTATGGTCTTCAACTGCAGTGCATGTATCTCGACATGCACATGGCAGTCCATTGTCATTTCTGGTAAAAGTGGAAGTACAACTAATTGCCACAGCTTGTGTGTGCAATAATTAAAATGAAATTTAATTACTGGTAATTGATTATTTTAATTTGTACAAAATGCAAATTAAAAATAACTACTTTACTAACTACTGCTACAAGGGTAGCAACTATGTACTTGTAAAAAAAATTTTTTTTTCTATTATGCTAACTTGTAATTTTCTAATCTAGAGTCCAAGGGATTTTTTTTAGCAGTGATGTAGCCAGTGTTGCTTTTTCTCAGCTCCAGGAAAGTGATTTGATATTCCACTCTCTGATGCATTTTTAATGACATTTTTTTAATCTGCCAACACCAGACAAAAGAGAAAATTCCAGACAAGCTTGAAACAACAAAATTTTCCTCAAAGAAGCTAGTGACTTGATATTCTCATTGTGGTGAGTTGTCATTTTTTTCAGCCAGGAAAGTCACTTGATCTATGTAGAACATATTGACATGTCTTGCACATGCTGTGTATCTGGCCAGAGTAGGTTGTTGTCCGTGTTGCACTAATTGATGGGAGGACTGGTTACTTCAACTGAGGCTGAAGGTAAATATAGTTGTATTTCTTTGCAACACCCCTCTCTTTGTAGTTACAGCTCACTGATTGGTGGAGTCCAGAGGGAGCTGGGACTATATAGGAGCTGGGATATCTACTGTTGCCTCCTAGTGATGATCAAATTGGACCCCCCCCCCCTTTGATGTATGGACTCAGCTGGATTCCAATGCAAGATACTCATTTATGTATAATCAGACTAGTGTTATTTCAGTATTTTTTTTTCAATATCCATTTCATTGCAGGTATCTGTCTCGTGGTACAGCGACCTTCACTCTCGCTTGGCTGTGGGACTGCTTCCTAACCTTGATTCTACCAACTAAGTGCTGTGAGCTACCATTGTCTGTGAGGCTGGATCTCTTGGCTCTACCAACCAACTGCTGTGGTGCAGCTAGATTACCCTTGGCTGTGTGGCTGGCTGGATCTCTTCACTCTACCACCCTTAGCTGTGAGGGCTCTACCCTTGTCTGTGAGGCTGGCTCTATGGACCTACTGCTGTAGTTCAGCTAGCTGCTACCCTTGGGCTGTGATGCTGGATCTCTTGGCTCTACCAACCAACTGCTGGCCATTCCATGTGTGGGCAGGCATCTAGTCTGTGACTAGAAGGTGATCATAGCTGCCGTTTTGTGAAGTATTGTCCTTCACCATTCGTCCTTGCTGTAGGTGGTGGGAGGTGACATGGAATATGCAGTTGGATCGTCGATATACAGACTTGCAGATTACCATGTGCTGACTTTGTTTGCTCCTGAGGATATTGTACTCCTGAACTCAGAAGATGTTCTGGTGTGTTGTCATACTTGGAACAATTTGACATGTGGACTAGACTGCAACACTGGACTGGATGGAAAAGGTACGACAGTCCTGTCCAATTCGAGTGTACAGTTCCAACTTATTGAACAAATCCTCTTCTATTGCAGGAAACTCCAACTGTGACTAGGGATGAGCTGTCATGGTGACTCAACGTTTGCTGCCTCTTCAAATGTGACAAGGGATGAGCTGTCAATTTCTCTTCCAACTCGCTGATCACAAATGTAAGGCTGCCGAGTTTGATGTCATGGTGTATATAGCTCTCCATACGTCTTGTGTTCTGCAGGTTGGAAAGAAGATATCTGCTTCAGTGATGAACGGACTGAAATTTAATTTCAAGCTGATGTTTTTTGTCATTGTGAACTTGTCAATTCAATTTGATTCAATATTATAATATTGTAACGATCATTGGTGAACGTCATTTGCATTATCTAATATTGTTGAGCAAAAGGTATTAAATTTTGTTTTCATGGTCAATGCAGTGAAATTTAATTTTTAAGAGCTATATAGCTGATTTTTCTATGTGACGACCCTGTGCCATTCATCTGGTTGACTGCATTAGCTTTGACGACCTTTACCTACTGAACCTATTGCATAATATGTGAGACATCCCAGAATTGTAGCATCATAGAATAAGTATACAAGAATAGAAGGTGTTGCTGTAGTGGTCAAATCGTTTTTGATGACTCTAGATCTGGATCCACCTCATGAGTGTTTTGACACACCTTTCCTTTCTTCTGATCGACCAACTGACCAACCCCAGGGAAATACCTCAGCTTAGCCATGGACCAGCACTGCAATAATGATAATATAGAATATGCACTATAGTCTTTCTTGTTTGCTTGGTTTGTGGCATAATAATATTGACGAATGTCATCCCATTGTATACACTGATTATCTAACTACCCAGCAAATTAAGTATGTTTGTGGTGACTATAGGTGCTCCATATCAGTAAACAGTGAAGTACAATAAAGTATGAAAATAAACAATGCCTATATAGCTAGCCTGATCGTGAGTGACTTCTTGTTTTGTTATTTCATCCATAAGGAATGTGGCTATCCCAGCATATTGTTTGACACACCCATCCTTTTATTACTAACTATAATATTATAGGATATTGGAACAGTTTTAAGCTGACCCCATAGGATCGACCTTATAGAGGCTTTCCCCTTGCTTGTTTGTTCAGCATTTAACCTTTGATGTGGGTCACTAAAATAATTATGCTCGTTATAAGAAGATGCTGTATAGTACACACCTATATTATTGTATGCTTTCAGACTTTGAAGACTTAGTAAATGCAATGCTTGCATGCATGTCCTGACAAAACATTAATTAAGGGGAGAACGCCTTAAATTTCATGAATAATATCACGAGCACAATATCATACTAGCTAAGTGCAAGCAAGTAATGCAAGCATACATGCGGAGCCTTTACTTTGGAATTTGATCCAATTTTCTATAAAAACAGGTTGGGCGCGGCATCCTGTATCTGCTCAAAACGGTCCAGACGTTTTGATACTAATTATCACAAGTGGACGTTAGTGAAGTTAAAGTGAAGTGACTTATAGCTATTATTATTAAAAGAAGAAAATCAGCATTGATTCAACTGGAAACAATCATCAAAGAGTGGTCAGTAATTAAGAGTATGATGCATTGCTTATTGCACAAGTTCAACAATAAGTTCCCATGCATGTCATTCCTTCACATGCAGCTCAGAGTTAATACAATAATAATAATGACCCACGAGCTTGGCGAGGAAGGTGGTAGTTCATCTAATGGTACATATCCATTCATGGACAGCTCTCTACCAGCAGAGGAAACCACGAATCAGTCAGTGTTTCCAAGTATGGATGATCATGTAAGCAATCTATAGCTAAGCAGCCATGCAATTGCAATGCTTTCATGACATCCTTGATATAAAAATAATATTATTATGCACTATCAATATAATATAATAATCTCATACTTAAGCATGCTGGATCTGTAAGGGATAATTAACACAATGTCATATAGCTCTATTACATAGATACAGGATGTTCAATGTAAAGAATCAACAGTGGAAAATGATGCCCTTTGCAGCAGCAGCTCTAGTTCTGGTGCAGGATACAGTGAGGCATGTGCTCTAGTCGTGGGGTCAGCTAGTCACCGTCTGGCTGATGTCTATAGAATGCACGGGATAAGATGGAAGCTTTGCAAAAAGTGTGGAATTAATAACCAGCAGGATGAGTCACAAGATGCATTTGAATCAGAGCTGGTGTTGGGAGCAGACCAGTGCTTCGTGTGCTCGGCTAATTGTATTAAAGAATGGCAACAAGAAATGATTAAGGATTGTCACAGTGACGACAATGATGATGATAGTGATGGTGATGATTGCAGTGGGAGTGGAGAGAGTGATAATATCGATGGTTCCTGCGTAGCTGAAGCACTGCAGCTGCTGGATAACCAAGCTACCAAGTCAAGCAGTGCTAGTGGTGATAAAAGTGACACTTAAAGCATTAATTCTTTAAACTCACAATTTCAGCAATTGCAACTATTAAACAGTTACATACTGAAATTAATTTTATCGATGAAGTGACAATACCATGACATTGTTTTAATAATTGACTAAAACTACAAGTGTGCATACTTGAATATGATTTACATTATAATATGCATTGAGTTACATAACCACAATGAGCTTATCCTTGAATGCGAATTTTAATTCTTGCCTGCCTCACTATAACGCACCTATCAATATATTGCCCCACCTACCACCCCACTGGCAAAAGGTGGGGATTTGATCGTGTTTGACCGATAAACCTGCCCCGGATCAGGGGGATTTGATCAATATTTCTGGATAATAGGGAAAAGTACAGTCCTATGATGGGGGCATTAGACCCTAGTATTCGCTCCAGGGGAGAGGCAATTGATTTCATATAGGTCAAATCCCCCACCCTTGCCCGTGGGGTGGTACCTGGGGCAATACATTGATAGGTGCATAATAATATAATTGATGCGGTTAAGCTTTATTATTATTATTTGCAGGTACAATCATTGAATGTCATGAGCAGTTGTGAGAAAAGGGACCATTTTGTGCTTTGTTATATTATGAAACAATTACTACATCCCTAGTAGCGTCATTGTATGTGGTAAAGGGTCACTATATATGTAAGTGGCATACTAAAGTTATGCAACGTTATGTAATCATCAAACGCTTTGAAGTGGAATAACTTGAAAATGAAAACAGATGACAAAATTGTTAAAGTATACAGAACCATTTTCCATATTATTCACTTATATCTGTGCCAAATTTCACGATTTGATACCCATACTGGGCAAATATTGCTTATTTCAGAGAAATAAATTGCTACTAGGGATGTAATGTAGCTTGTAAGTGTGTGTATATACGAAGTATACAATAATAATGTACTGTGGGTGTATCCGCTCTAGTCTTTGTTGGTGTCTATACACTGATACAAGTATACTCACTACTACATTTGTAGAAAGCAAGTTGGCCATTGTCATGATAAAGATTGGTCGTGTTTCATACGTAAGTTTACCATGAATAGTCCTTTTTCTCATAGCAGGTCACAAATTTTATGCTCAGAATGCACCAGAATCACTCTAGTATGAAGATGTGAAAATCTGGAGGAGCATGCCCTCAGACCCCCTTAGATTAGTGGTGGGCATAGCCAGCCACAGCTACTGCATGTAGTGTAGTCATAGCATAATATTATAATAATTATATACATATATTATATCCCAATCCCTAATGATTATGCTAGCTACTAAGTACATTAATTTTGTAATGTATTACATATATTATGGCATATCCGTGTCATCCCTAGCTATAGAGTCTACCAACTCTATGATATAGTTACTGTACCGGTAATTACTTACTTTAAAAGCTAGTCTAGAATTTTCTGTTGTAACAATCCATATAACTGATCCATATGCACACTTATTGCCCAAGTCTATACCTAAAGTGTATAATTACTTGAAATAGGCTATCGAAAATCTTCACTGAGTCCTTGCCATGGTTGAATGCATGAGCCACTTAAATAGCCATGCAGCCTAATCGCTAGCTGAGCCTGTCGATGTGACCTCTAGGAAACCCAGTGGCATCATAGCTATCATGATACTTGAACAATAATATTATTATGATTTACATTATGCATTGAATTAACCACAATCCATTCTCTGTGGTATAATATTCATAAATTATATTCATATAGACTTGCAATTGAATGTGGATTTTCTGCATGCAATGGCTGCCTCACTATAACAATATTATTATTGGTGTGGTTAGGCTTTTACAGGTGCAGTCAGTGAATGTGAGTAGCTAGTTACGAGAAAAGGGACCATTTTGGACTTTGTGTTTGTCGTATGTATATAGCTTGCAAGTGTGTACATACAGAGTAATATACTGTAGGTGTATCCGCTCTTTGTTGGTGTCTATACACTGATACAAGTATACTCACTACTACATCTAGCTGTAGAAAGCAAGTTGGCCATTGTCATGATAAAAATTGGTCATGTTTCATACGTAGTTTACCATGAATGGTCCCTTTTCTCGTAGCAGATCACAGATATTGTGCTCAGAATGCACCAGAATCACTTTAAGAATATAATTTTATGAATTTTCCTGGGGAAGCATCCCCCCCCCCCCCCCCCCCCCCCCCAGATTTGTGGTGGGCATACCCAGCCACAGCTATAATGTATTGATTTGATTGCCATTCCCAGCCCCCCTACTCCAAATCATCTTCTTACGCCACTGTATTATAAAAGCTAAATAGTATAATTGAGTAACACAGAGAAGGTACTGGCTAAAACTCTACTCACTATATAATTCAGAATAAGTCCAGCACTGTTTAACTTAGCCATTGGAGCGATGAGTAGCCATCATTTTGCTCTCACTCTATATCTGTTACTGTTCCTCTTGGTGTACGCTGACTCAGCAAACAGCCAGCAGGTACACTACTACATCACACCCTCACTGAGTGTCCACTGTTCTGGAGATTCCTGCCTTACTCTACCACAGTTGGCTGCTAATTCCACCAGCTACCTCGGCGATGAAACTAACATATCTCTCTCCTTTTTGCCAGGAAATCACAGTCTTGATGGAGAGCTCTCTCTGTCTCATGCAAACAACTTCTCAATAACAAAGGTCATGGGAGGCAATGGAACTGTGTTTATAGAATGTGGCAGTCAGTCAGGAAGGCTCGATATCAGTGAGACAAAATTTACTGTGATAAAGGATCTGCACTTTGTTGGCTGTGGAGGTAACAGAGTTAGCCAAGTGGAGCAGTTTATAGTTGAAGATACCATCTTTGAGGGTGTGGAAGGCAGAGGTAGAGCACTAGTGCTGAATGAAGTGACTGATGCTAGCATTGCAAGAAGTTCATTCCTTTCCAATACACAATTGCAAGGTAGCACATTTTATTCTAATTTTAGATGGCTTAAAGGTCTACTGAACTACCTCTATAGAAATCGAGATCCATCGCTTGCAGTTGGTGGTGCATTGTATACAGCCTTCAGCAATGTTTCAATTGTTAGCAGCAAGTTCACAGACAATAGAGCCGAGATAGGAGGAGCACTGTTTGCTCACAATAGCAGTCTCCATATTGATGGAAGCACTTACAGCTACAATAAAGCCAGTTTTGCTGGAGCCATGACCACATTGGGATCCTCAATCAACATCAAAAATAACAATTTTTTTAGAAATGCAGCCATGAGCTATGGTGGAGTGATGATAGCATATAGAGACTCATTCAGTATCAATGGTACCACTTTTGCTAACAATAGTGCTAGGGCTAGTGCAGGAGTAATACTGACATATTATGACTCAACGTTCAGTATCACAGATAGCATTTTTAGTGATAATACAGCTAAAAGATACGGTGGAGTAATTCGTGCAAATAATGGATCATTCACTATTACTGGCAGTACTTTTACTAACAACAGTGCAGCTTCTCGTGGTGGTGTCATGTACACATCTGATTCATTTTTAAATATTACCAGCAGTACTTTTACTAACAACAGTGCAGCTGACGATGGTGGTGTCATGATCACATTTGATTCATCAAATTTTACTATCATCAGCAGTACTTTTACTAACAATAGTGCAGCTTATCGTGGTGGTGTCATGTACACATCTTATTCGTCATTTAATATCACCAGCAGTACTTTTGCTAACAACAGTGCAGCTTCTCATGGTGGTGTCATGTACACATCTTATTCGTCATTATTTAATATCATCAGCAGTATTTTTGCTAACAACAGTGCAGCTTATCGTGGTGGTGTCATGTACACATCTTATTCATCATTTAATATCACCAGCAGTACTTTTACTAACAACAGTGCAGCTTCTCATGGTGGTGTCATGTACACATCTTATTCGTCATTATTTAATATCACCAGCAGTACTTTTGCTAACAACAGTGCAGCTTCTCATGGTGGTGTCATGTACACATCTTATTCGTCATTATTTAATATCATCAGCAGTATTTTTGCTAACAACAGTGCAGCTTATCGTGGTGGTGTCATGTACACATCTTATTCATCATTTAATATCACCAGCAGTACTTTTACTAACAACAGTGCAGCTTCTCGTGGTGGTGTCATGTACACATCTTATTCATCATTTAATATCACCAGCAGTACTTTTGCTAACAACAGTGCAGCTTCTCGTGGTGGTGTCATGTACACATCTTATTCGTCATTATTTAATATCATCAGCAGTACTTTTGCTAACAATAGTGTAGCTTATCGTGGTGGTGTCATGCTCACATTTGATTCGTCATTTAATATTACCAGCAGTACTTTTACTAACAACAGTGCAGCTGATCATGGTGGTGTTATGTCCACATCTGCTTCATCATTTAGTATCGCCAACAGTACTTTTACTAACAACAGTGCAGCTTATGGTGGTGGTGTCATGCTCACATTCGATTCGTCATTTAATATTACCAGCAGTACTTTTACTAACAACAGTGCAGCAAATCATGGTGGTGTCATGGACACATCCGATTCATCATCTTTTAATATTACCAGAAGTACTTTTACTAACAACAGTGCAGCTTCTCGTGGTGGTGTCATGTACACATCTGATTCGTCATTATTTAATATCACCAGCAGTACTTTCACTAGCAACAGTGCAGCAAATCATGGTGGTGTCATGTACACAGGACGTAATTCATCATTAAGTATTACTAGCAGTACTTTTACTAACAACAGTGCAGCTTATGATGGTGGTGTCATAGTCTCCTTTATGTCATTATTTAATATCACCAGCAGTGCTTTTACTAATAACAGTGCAGGTGATAGTGGTGGTGTCACTTATGCACTCGCTTCATCACTTAATATTGGTGGCAGCAGTTTTTATGCTAACACAGCTATCAGCTATGGAGGAATAATGTTCACTATAAAAAGCTCTACACATATTACTAATGGTACATTTGACAATAATTCAGGATGTTTCTACGTTTTCTACAGCAACTTCACTTTCAGTGGCTACACAAGATTAGAGAACTGTGCAGAACAGTCGAATGAAACAGCTGGCCATGGTGCAAGAGAAGAAGGAGGGGCAATCACTAGTTTCCTGTCGACTGTGATCTTCACTGGAGTAAGCAATTTATCAAACAACCAAGCAAGGTGTGGTGGAGCAATATTAGCCATCGAGAGTAAAATCATGATGTATGGTGAAATAACAGTAGCCAACAACACAGCCACAGTCAGCAGTGGAGGTGGGATTTCTCTCAGACAAAGTGATCTTATAGTTAGGGGGAACTGTAGCATCTCTGGCAATGATGCTGTGAGGGGTGGAGGAATCCATGCCACCAGTTCAACAATTGCTGTATATCAACCATGGATACTTCAATTCATCAACAACCGAGCAAGAAATGGAAGTGGACTTTATTTAGAAGTTAATGCGAAATTGTATGTACTAAAACATATAAAGCAGAGAATTGTTCATTATGAACACCAACTTATACTATTCCTAGATAACCATGCCAACTTTGGAGGAGCCATATATGTGGCAGACAATACCAATGCTGGTGCTTGCTCACCTGACCATGAATGCTTCGTCCAAATACTTGGACTTCATAAAAATTTTAGTTCATTATTCTTTTTTCATGATGCAGTAATACACATACTCGAATTCTCTGGTAACATTGCAAGTGAGCAAGGAACCAACATCTTTGGAGGACTACTGGACAGATGCATCCCAAGTCCATTTGCTGAAGTGTCATGGAAGTTAGAGACACCATCATACTACAGTGGTGTCAGTTACCTTGATGACATCACCAATAATAATATAACTGCTACAGCATTAGATACCATATCCTCTCTACCTGTGCGAATTTGTTTTTGTAAGAGTGAGAGTGAACCAGACTGCAGCTACCAGCCACCAACCATCAAAGTCAAGAAAGGAGAAGCTTTCACTATGCCACTTGTTGCAGTGGATCAGGTCAATCATTCTGTAGATGCCAACATCATCAGTTCTCTATCTTCACAAGATGGTGGCTTTAGTGAAGGACAGCAAACTCAGAGGGTAGGGAAAAACTGTAGCAATGTAACATTCAATGTATTCTCTCCTCATGACTCAGAAACAATAAATCTCTTTGCTGATGGTCCTTGTGGAAGCTCCACACTTTCCACACGACAACTTTACATCCATTTCAGTGATTGCACTTGCCCAGTTGGTTTTGAGTCTTCTAAATCTGATACAAGGTGCCAATGCTTTTGTGATACACAATTGTATCCCCACATCATTAGCTGTGATCCAGAAGCTGAATCTCTTGTGAGAGTGAACACTAACTCATGGATCATTTACATCAATGACACTGACCCACCTGGCTATATCATTCATCCCAATTGCCCTTTGGACTACTGCCGACCTCCAACTGAAAATATCAGCATGAATCTCAACCTTCCTGATGGAGCAGACGCACAGTGTGCTTACAATCGTAGTGGAATTTTATGTGGAGGTTGTCAGGAACACCTCAGCCTCTCCCTAGGTAGTTCACGTTGCTTATCTTGTCACAGTCACTGGCCTGCAGTGCTTATTGTAATTCTCCTAGCTGCCATCATAGCAGGAATCTTGCTGGTGACTGCACTATTAGTCCTCAACATGACGGTGGCCATTGGTCTGATCAATGGCTTTATCTTTTATGCTAACATCGTAGCAGCTAACAATGCCGTTTTCTTTCCATTGTCAAAGCCTAGCTTTCCCACTGTGTTTGTAGCTTGGCTTAACCTGGATATAGGAATTGATGTCTGTTTCATTGATGGTCTTGATGCCTACTCCAAAACCTGGCTTCAACTGGCATTTCCCGCCTATATTATCTCCCTAGTGATTATCATGATCATAGTCAGCGAGTACTCCCCTCGATTTGCTGGACTAATTGGAAAGAGAGACCCAATTGCAACTCTAGCTACACTAATCCTGCTGTCTTATGCCAAACTCCTCTCAGTGACTATCACATCTTTGTCGTTTGCTGTCCTTGACTATCCCGATGGCTCACGAGAGACTGTATGGCTTCCTGATGGAAATGTGCCATACTTTCGAGGGAAGCACGTAGCTCTTGTCCTCGTTGCCCTGTTGATTATTCTAGTTGGTGTCCCCTACACACTTCTTCTCTTTCTCTGGCAGTGGCTTGTTCGTGCTCCAGCGTGGAAGGTTTTCAAGTGGACAAGGAACACTAAGCTCAATGCTTTTATCTCTGTCCACCATGCTCCATACAACAGTAAGTATCGCTACTGGACTGGCTTGCTACTGCTCATAAGGGTGGTCTTGTACACCACTGCTTCAGTCGCTGTGTCCAGAGATCCTCAAACTTCACTTTTAGTGACAATCATATTAGTTGGAAGCCTGTTTCTTATTAATGGAGTGAGGGTACACACAAAATCATTCTTGAGCATCATAGAGACATGGTTCTATTTCAGTCTTCTTGCTATATCTGCTTTTAGTTTTTACCACTCCAAAATTGACATTGAGAAGCAGACAGCTGTTGCCTATACCTCTGCCATCATAACCTTAATCCTTCTGGTTGGAGTGATCATCTATCACGTGTATTTGCTGGTTAAAAAGGATCAGCCCCAGCTCGGAGATCTAGAGGAATTGAATGAGTATCTCCTGGTTCCAGTTCGCTCTGTTACAAATAGTATATTGACTCACTCTAATATTGAAATCCCCTGGGCTGGAGACTGATCAGTCTCCACCATTTGAGATAAACAATAATCAGAGAAATTTTTATTAGAATAGTAACACCTGTATATTCAGTCTTAAGTCGATAGCTAACTGTTTTTAAGGAATTCTGAACACAATGGTTCATTAAAATGTCATGCACTTGAGATACTTACTATTAGCTATAGTGATCTGCATACTTTTTGTAATACTATTAGTGTATCAGCTCAACTAAGCTTTACGTGTGTGTCCCCTCCATAATAATATATTTTGATTGTGAGTTGTGATAGTAGAGATTCTGTTTTAATGAAAAACTTAGAGACTACATCCCTCGTCCCTCATGAAAAGTATTACACCTCGCTACTGTACCCGCCACAATTCGAACTAGGACATACCGACAAACTGCGCATGCTCCGTATACGCGTATATTGGAGCGCGCGGCTTGTTGTGAGTTGTGATACTGTATAGAGAGTCTTTCTGCAGGGTGTTCGCGTGCGAGGGAGGGGCTGCTTACTGCAATTAAGCGAGGATTGCTAGATTAGTCCCACCCACAAAAACGTCTGCATTAGGTGAACTTTGAACTTTTCTAAATAATAGAAATTCCATTGATCTGAAATTTTGCAAACGTGTACAACTCATCACCTGTGCTGTGTACCAGATGAGCTCGAGAATGGCGTAGCTCAAACCTGGTAAGTTTTCTGTCCTGCATACACAACATCCTATACAGTACGCACGCTTAGAATTCGTACGTTAATTTAATCATAGATCGCTCTAATATCTATGATTTAATATGCATCTCAAACGCACGCTCTGTCTATTTTTTTAACATAGAAACAGTATAATCATGCACGATATGATACTTTTTCATACACACTCGTACACACACAGGCGCCATCAGTCTCATCTCATGCCAGCAGTATCATCAATCATATCAAACATTGTGTGGCTCCTATTGATCGATTGATCCCTCGGACATGCCTTCCCTGAAGACGATTGGTCAGCAGCAGGCGGCCGTAGCCTCAGCTTCTAGGCTTCAGGGGAACTTTGATGCCGTCTGGTCGATCTCTGACCCCGCCTCCTCCCGTGTGTCACATGACGGCCAGGGGGTCTACTCTTACATCGCAGGGCCAGGGGGGAGCATTGGGAGCATACGGACAATTCGACCCCTTGACCCCCTACGTAAAGATGGAATGTCATCATTTGAGGTCACCATAGTGGACACAGGTGAGATATGTGTATATATAGTATAATAATTATGTACTTTAATAATTATTGTACTGTGTTACTGTGTACGTGTACTTCAAGGTGTAACATACGATTTAAGATTCAAGCAGCTATCAAAATTAATTTCCAACAATAATAGTGGCTAAGCTTGCATGTAGGTGTGTGCTTTAATCATCCCTCTCTTCTCTCTCTCTCTCTCTCTCTCTCTCTCTCACACACACAGGAGACCACAACTACATATCAGTTGGTATGTGTAGTGAGTCATACCCCACCGACAGCCTCCCGGGGTGGAAGTTCAGCTCCATTGGTTACCATACTGACTCTGGCTCCTTATTCATATCCTCGGACCAACCCACCCCAATCAGCGCTCCTTGCGTAAGAGGTGATGTCATACGCTGTACAGTTCTGACGTATACCAGTGATCCAACACGCACCATGGTCCAATTTTTCAAAAATGACGAGAAAATGACGCAAGTCCCGATCTCTCAGCCCCCCGGGGGGCTCTATGGGGCCATTGGAATGATGGGAAGGGGAGAGAAAATTTCTCTGTCTCCCCCCATGATAACGAGACAAGCTGAATTTGACCATTTCTGGGAAGTGAGCACTCCTCATGCTATCGAGCACTCTGGAGAAGGAGTGTGTGTCTATACTGGGGCAGGCAATTTCACGCATGACTCAATTGGAACCATACGTGCAAAATATCCGGTCGATTTATCCGGCACAGTCGATCAACGATCGTTTGAAGTTCGAATCATTGAACCAGGAGAACACAAGTATATCGGTATAGGGGTCGTATGCAAAACATACCCTCCCAACAAGCTGCCCGGCTGGAAGGAAATATCCGTTGGTTACCATGCCGATAACGGTGATTTATTTCACAGCTGCGAGGAGGGTAAGCCTACGGAACACCCCTGCATGAAAGGTGACGTAATGAGGTGTACTGTGGAAGCCATCGACAAGGGTAAGGAGGTGGCCGTCTTGTTCCATCGAAACGGGGAGCAAGTCGGAAGAGTTACATCATGGAAACCAGATGAAGGATTCTACTTTTGTTTTGGGATGATGAGCAGAGACGAGAAGGTACAGGTTGTCTTGCCAGAAATATCGGAGCCATATTCACCCGAGAAGGTAGCGCTGTCCCTTGAAGATGTGTGGCAGCTGAATGATAATTTGGAACACAGAGGAGAGGGGGTGTGTCACTACGTGGGGGCCGGAGGTGACGATAATGTTGGTACGATGCGATCGAAAATGCCACTAGATCCGTTTGCAGCAAATAGCTACTTTGATGTGAAGATTATCGATCCTGGTGACAAAGGATTTATCGCTTTAGGTATGTGCAGTGAACACTATCCGGCCAATAGGCTGCCAGGGTGGGACGACTTATCCATCGGATTTCACGTTGACGATGGTTCCATTCTTAGCTCGTCAGATCAAAAAAGCACGGGTGAATCTTGTACAAAAGGTGATGTAATCCGCTGTGCCATCCAACCAATCGACAAGCACGACAAACAAGTGAACGTTATCTTTCACAAAAATGGGAAATTTATCGGAAAAATTCTTTTCTGGAAGCCAGGAAAAAGTGGGTTCTTTGCTCAAGTTGGGTGCATGAGCCCAGGGGAGATCATTCAAGTAGCTTCGTACTCCATTTCTCCCTCTCACTTGACTCCTGATCGACAAAGAGGTGGTGTGAGTAAAGCGTATGAGTCAACTTTTGAATCTCAGCCATCAGCTTCAGCTCAAGGTATGTCCAGAACACTCTCTACTCTGTCGGCGAGGACTGATTCAAGTACTTCACTAACGTCCGAACCTGATGACGTAACCATGATGTCATCTCTACCGTCCTTGCCTGAAGGTCACGAAGGTCACCTATCTGCATCAATGTCACAGCCGTCAATGGCAAGTGGGATTAACCCTTTCTTCTTTCCTCATATGCCACACCCACTTCATCCAGGCATGCATCTACCGTTAGGCCCTCGCCATTTCCCACTTCCTGGTCACCATGGCAACCCACATGACCACCATATGTACCAAAAGTGGCTGAGATGGCACGAGATGCACTACTACAATCCTCACGGTTACCATGGATATCCACAGCAGGGGGATCCCCCTATGACATCACCAGACTCGGATTCAGCCAGAGAAGGCTCCACCCACCTCACCCCTGAGCCAGAAGCCGACACTTCGTCCCCCTGGCACTTTCCGTATCCATTCCCCCCATTCATGGATCCCAGGGGTACGTTCCCCCCTAGGAGGGGGAGGGGTTCAATGGGCGGGGCTTATTCATCAGCTACAATGGGTCCTGAAGCCAGCCACCAAATGTCTCGATTCTATGACTACGCTAAGCAAGTCAGCACAGCATCATCTGCCTCGGACTCGCCGCCGTTTGGATTCAGCCGTGAAAACTCCAGTGAAGCTATGATGGCTAGCAAAGAAACTTCACACGGTCAGCCAAATCAGAGTAGACTTGCATCCGGCAGCAACGCTGTGGCTAATACGCAAGCGAGCTTTAATGAAGCGACTGGAGGTGACACACATAATAAGACCTCACCACTCGCACGCTACGTTTCACAAACTAGCAACACGTCGACTGTTTCGTCAGGATCACAGCATCTCTCAGAGGACCAAGAAGCTGGTGGTAGCAGCAGTGAGCCATCAAGAGGAGCTGCACCTGGAGCTGAGGCAAGTATTGCCGCCAACGTGCGCTCCAAACTTGAACCAAGAAAACTGCTTCAGAAGGAGCATCCAATTGATGAAAAATCAGCTCAGAACGTGTCAGATGGCGCTAGTGCATCTGCTGTATCAGGTGGATCTACTCGAGTAGAAACAGACGGGATCAGTAACAACCAACTCACCCCTGTTGCTAGCTTTGACGATGATGCTCATACACCAGGACCCTCTACGATGGAGGAAGAAACTTCCACTTGCACTTCTACCACTGCAACCAGTGCCACTCTCACTAGTCAGACATCAGAGCTACCTCCAGATGCTCAGGAGAGCAAGTCTGGTGAATCAGAGAGAGACGGAACTTTTCCAACGGTTGTAGAGCACATGGGGAGCGAATACTGTCTCCAACAGCAGGAGAGTGTCGATTTGATTCCGAAAGAAGAAAATAAAATGTTCCAGTTGCTGCATAAAGTTGACGCAAATGATGATGGATCTTTTGTGCGAAGGATTTCCGATGACGACCAAAAATCTGGCAACTCTTTCATCATGTGCAGACTCCCTCTCTCTGAGAAAATACCGTATTTTGAGGTCGAAATTCATCAGATAGCTACAAGTAGTGGCTCGCAACAAGCTAATCTAGCCATCGGTCTTGTATGGGAGAACTACCCTGTATTTCATCTTCCCGGCATTCTTCCTGGATCCATTGCTCTTAACGGTAATGGCTGTCTTACATCAGGAGGCTTTAGGTGTGGTGAGTGTACCTGTACTCATATCACGAGTGCTTTAGCCGATGGTGATATCATCGGTTGCCAAGCACAGCTCTGCTACAAGTCAGAAGTCAGCCACCATCAGGCTGGAAAGAAGGAGGCAAATTTGGTAAAGGTGGAATTTTTCAGAAACGGTCTTATACTCACAGCTCAGGATGTACTTCTACCCCCCAACGGCTTGCATCCGGCGGTAGGTTTCAATGGACAAGGGGCGTGCGTTAAGATCAATCAAAACATTCAACTAAGTCCAAAAACCTACTTTCAGACGCATACCCTCCCTAAGAACTTTCTCAATTTCCCTCCACCCATTGCCGAGACCAAAGGATGGCGTTGCCTCAAGAATGCCACCATCTCTGAAGGCACCAAGCTCACAGTAAACAAGCCACACTCCGGCCCTGGCCTACCCGCAGTAGTCCAGCACAGTCTTCCCTTCTCCATGAAGAACTTCTACTTTGAAGTGAATCTTGAGTGCAACGTATCAGCATTTTCCGTTCTGTCCATTGGTGCTCTGCCACAGAAGTCAACAAGTGAACTTTCGACCTTTATACCCGGAGAAGCTGCTTCAAGCGTCGGATTTTTGCCTCTTATTGGGTTCGTGATGAGAGGAGGTGCGATCTGTAGTGCCGTCACGGAAACCATTACATCATCTCTGTACGGCAAGAAGGCCACTATCGGAGTCGGCATTGACTTCCGAAAAGAGCTGAGTGATTTTGAAGCAAGTGCATCATCGAGTGGGGACACTGAGGTCCCCTCTGAAGATCGAGTGATGGTCTTCTTCACAATCAACGGTCAGCTCATCAGCAGCATATTTGCCAGTCTACCAAAGAGTGGCTTCTACCCTACTCTAGCTATTGACTCAGACAGCAGACCTTCTTGTTCCTCCACCTCCTCTGAGATGTCTGTAGCAATACACTTCCCGAAACTGTGGCCAAAGGTTGACCATCTTCCGTACGGTTTCGTTCGTGGAGCTGAAAATGGCTTCATCCTTCAAGACTCAAATTCTATCTTTGATGCCACGGGTACTGGTAGTGCTGCTGTCACTTCAGTGCCAGTACGAGCACTGCAAGCTGCCGTTCCTCTCTCTCCAGTAAATTCCTATTTTGAGATTCAAGTCGTGAAGGGTGGCGAGACATATCGTATATCTATCGGTCTAGCATCATACTCATATGACCTCACCAACCACCCAGGGTGGAGAAATGAGTCGATCGCCTTTCATGCTGACGATGGTAACCTTTTTATCGACGGCAATGCACAGCTTGTAGCACCTCCTTGCCAATCTATCGGCACCATTTTAGGCTGTGGAGCGAGATTTCCTGAGGATGGAAACCCAAAATTTGCCGAAGTCTACTTCACAGTCAATCGCCGTCTCATAGCAAGGAAATTCCTCAAAGTACCCCATCTTGGCTTTTTCCCGACAATAGGCATGCGTACCAAGGGAGGGATAGTGACCATGGACTTGAGTGCCCCAGATCCTTACGCAGAGCTGAAGTTCAGCACAGTTTGGGGAACCACAGAGAATGTGAAGATCGAAGGTAACATTCTGAGCCAGGCTCCGAACCTGCAGCGTATCAAACGAGGAGCTGCAATGCTCTCTCTACCCCTCACTAAAGAGAAGTTGGTCTATTTTAAAGTGATTGCCCTGTCGGAGATCCAAGGCAGCACGGTGATGGTCGGTATCACCACGACCAAACAGTGTCCACACAACTTTTGTGAGTCTCAGCCGCACAAATCGTGTATTCTCAACCTCGGAGTTGGAAAGGTGATGATGTACGATAAGTACTTTCAGTCAAAAGAATCTTGTGTCATGAAGAACAGTCGAGAGTTCGGGTGCGGCCTGCAGCCTTTGTCATCCGAGAAGGAATTTCTCCTGTTTTTCACTTGTGACGATCAAGTTGTATTCTGCTCCACGATAGAAGTCGAAGGTAGTGAAGTGTACCCGATAATTCTCATGATGGAATCGACTACTAAGCTGAAGCTTGATGCGTGTGCGACGTGGCCTAACATGACTCCCATAGGTCCTGGGTGGGCAAGGTTCGCTAACATCAAGATGGAGAACTCTATCCTCTCTCGTTCACCTCCCTCCACGCAGCAGTGCCTCAAGAAGCGGATCCCGGTAGGTTTTGCCCAGACGTCAATGCCCCTCACTCCCACCAATCCATATTTTGAAATTGAGGTGATATCTCGAGCAAGCAATAAAGCCATTGCTATAGGCTTGGCCTCCCGGAGGTACCCCACTAATTCGTACGTTGGTTGGCACGACGAGTCGATTGGATACCATTTGGACGACGGGAAGCTCTTTAAAGCCTTCAAACATGGTCATAGTTTTGGACCAAAAATCTTTGCTGGTAACAGTGAATATGTGCCGTTCAGTACAGACACAGTTGGCTGTGGTATACGATTCGACAAGATCACTCACGCGGCTGCCCTGAGGGGTGGAGATAATTTGGAAGTGTTTTTCACGATCAACGGAGCAGTTCT
The DNA here is from genome assembly GCA_963930775.1 of Cliona cf. orientalis. Lineage (NCBI taxonomy): Eukaryota > Metazoa > Porifera > Demospongiae > Clionaida > Clionaidae > Cliona > Cliona cf. orientalis. The sequence continues at coordinate 11,907,958 of OZ005691.1, forward strand.
TGGCACCCAGAAGTTTATCATTCCTTGCGGAGGTGCCTTTCCGACCATATGTCTTGAGAGCCCTTCAGAATCTGTCATTTTTCATCACCACAGTGAAGTGTTCCCACCAGTTTCAAAACTTGTCGATCCTCGTGTGTGGGGCAATGCCTACTCAGTGTGCCAGGCTGATAGACAAATCAGACATCTTTGCCGGCACAAAGAGCTCAGTGGTGGTCTTCCGAAGGCTTTTTGCCAAGCTAAAGAACCGTTCTCTCCCTACCATCCTTACTTTGAGGTTGAGATAGTGGGCCTTGAGCCATCATCAGTCATACAGCTCGGCCCCGCTACGCACATCCCTGTGGGGTGCACGTCACCCAACACTCATTCCATCGTCTACAGCACAGCAGGACAGCTTATCACTAGGAAGTTAGACCAAAAGGTGACTCTCGGCACTCAGAAGAGTGGCTTAGGGGACAGGATTGGGTGTGCTATAGCTTATGAAGACGGTTTGCCAGTGGCGGTGGAGTTTTATGTGAACAAGATCTTGATAAAGAAAGCTCACAGTCAGTTGCTGAATAATCCGCTGAGAACGAAAGTGCTCTATCCGACTATCATCTTGACCCACCCCGGAGACGCAGTGATCCCAACCTTTCACCTCCCCAAGCCAGCATCAGAGACACCATTCCTCGTCGGTTGGTTGAGAATGGAGAGGGTTAAAGTTAGAAATGCCATCGTTGAGTACATGGCGGCTGGGAAGACTCTAGTGGATGTGGGCGTGGCTCAAGCTAGCCACACCCTCAATTTCAACTCCATTACATACTACGAAATTGAAATTATGAATCCCGGACAAAAGTGCACGATCAGCATTGGTGTGGCTGCATCCGATTACTCACTAAACAACCAGCCAGGATGGAAGGAAAACTCAGTAGCCGTGCATGGAGACGATGGAAGATTGTTTCAAAATTCTGGCACTGGTACGGCTTTTGGCCCGTCGTGGAAAAAGTATGACGTCATTGGTCTTGGAATTCGGTCGAAAACGAATGACTGTATGCCGTACTCGAGGGTGCAGGTGTATTTCACTCACAATGGGGAAGAGATTGGTCACACTACTCAGACAGTTCCACCTAGCGGCCTGTTCCCTACTATAGGGATGCATAGCACTGGAGAGAAGGTCAAAGTTCACATAGGCACCCATGAAGCCACGCCCAACAATTGTGACCCCCTCGGCTTGGAGTGGCAGGTCTTGTGTGGCATCGGTTTGAAGAAATCTCCGAGCGGTGCACACATCCTGAGCTTCAAAGACTACGGACGTTCAAAGCAGAAAAACTTGGAGCACGGCATCATTCTCTCTCTCGCTATCGGACACCAGCCATTTTCAGAGGAGATGCACTATTTTGAAATGGAGATTTTGTCTAAAGGCCGCCTTGGTATAGCCATTGGAGTCGTACCAACAGATTTTCCACTGCTTGAAGCTCCAGGATGGTCACACGGATCCGTAGCTTACCACACTGATGATGGTGGTCTCTACAACTCAAACATGAAAGGGAAAGATTTTGGCCCTGTACCCCACGTTGGCGATGTCATTGGATGTGGTGTCGAGCTAATGCCAAATAATACCAAGTTTTGTTTCGTATTTTTCACGTACAATGGATTTGAGATCGGCCGCATTCGTGCCTCACTGCCTGAGAAGGGATTTCATCCAGGCCTAGCTCTCACCACCAAGAAGGATAAAATTGCTGTCAGATTTATGGAGACTTTCAAACCGAAATTCCCCAATCTAGACGCCAGTTTCATCGGTGTGATGCGAATCAACAACTGTTCCTACTCGCATCAGATTGTTCAGTTCACCGGCACTGGAAATAGTGCTTATTCTCATGCCCCAGCCATGGCACAATTCGCCATACCCATGCACAACGATCGAAGATACTTTGCAGCCAATCTCGTTCGAAGTAAAGACATCATTTTAATCGGTTTGGCCATCAAAGACTACCCTATGAAGTATGCCCTTGGAGCCACTTCGATATCCATAGCCTACGACACGTTCCGAGGTAACATCAAGGCAGTATATGCTGCAGATAGTTTTATGAATCTGGAGGCCCCAATCTGTCGAGCTGGCGATACGATCGGATGTGGGATATCGCTGAACGAGACGGAATCGAAGGACGACCCACCTGGGTGCGTGTTTTTTACAAGGAACGGAGCTCTGGTGAAAACTGTGACACTGATTGAGCTGATGGAGGATCTGTACCCTGTGGTGGGGTTCATCCCGGAGGAGAGATCTTCAGCCGTCTTCATGAACTGGAACATGCCACTCTTTGAACCTCTCAACACATTCTGATAATTTCATCTGGACTAAAATAATATTCAATTCCACCTCCTTTGCTGTGTAAGTTAGCCAATGTTGCAATAAAATTATACTTAATATAATATTTTGTGTGCAATATTCATTCAGTATACCTGGGCATAATAATAATAATAATTTCATCACGCAATGACATGGATGTTGTTCGACATAATGTACAGTCAAACTATTCTGCAGTGGAATGGTCAAAACAATTATAATTTTTATATCACGTATAATATAATTATACTGACCTTAAAATTGTACAGTTGTCTTTGTTTTGTATACCCCATTCACTTAATAAAAAGAATTAATTTAAAAATTTTAATGATTGGCAATTGCAATAAAAAATTAATTTCTTGATTCATGTCTGACAACAGTACACAGATTACTCAGCTCATGAGACAACAGTGACACTGGAATATCTCGGCTATCTTGCTGACTCAGCACAAATGAAAGAAGTCTAATAAAATGAATATTCTTGTTGAATGAGTGTCTAGAGAGAGAGGAGGGAGGGAGAGAGAAAGAAGAGGGAGAGGGAGATGTCTGTGCCAATGAGGAGAGAGAGTTAGAGGGAGGGAGGGAGAGAGTGTGGCCATTGCTAGGTACTTCCATTGTCGAGCATCTTGGCGGTTGTGTTCTATCTTGATCTTGAGAGTGCCATCTCTCCAGGAAGACAGCTGCAGCTTCACAGAATGACCTCATCTGCAATCAGAAAAAATATTAAATGCAGTTTTCGTGATTTCATTTTCCATCTATAATACCGTAAATCTGGAAATTTTCGTTATAAAAATATTTTTGTAGTCGATGGTGGCTACAAAAATTAATCTTACGAAAATTAACACTAATGCGGTAAGGGGTTGTTCCTATGAAATTTTTTTATACGATAATTTATCATACGAAAGTTTCTTTACACGAAAATTTCCAGATCTACAGTAATATTATCTCTATATACCTGTTCCTCCTTGAGCAGATGTGTTCTGCACATCCATAGTCCCTCCACAACAGACGATGATGTAATCATCTCCTCGACCACACCCACTATGACGTCAGCCAGGCACATCCACACCAGGGGTTTTCCCTACATCACAACATGCACATGTACGTAATACAACCATAGATACACCATGCATAAAGTGAGAATTAAACTTGGCTCAAAATCGCCTTGGCTAAAGTTGGTAAATCACGAATTTCATATTAAATATCACTCTTACGGTGTTGAAATAGTTTTGAAACGCTTCATTGTTTAACAGCTTATGAATAGGAACATCCAGCTTCAAACCTGCGGGATGGAGAGTGATATCATATAATTATTATACTAGTGCAAACAAATGCTGTGTGTGGATAATCCAGGACACTGTAATATTATATGTAATTAACAGGGAGCCACCTCATTGTTACAGCATGGAGTTTTGTAACTTGGAGCTTGAAGTGAGTGCTTACAACATAAGGGGGGACCCTTAAGTGTGATTGGGAGCAAATATGTAAGTGCTTACAATGTAAGGGGGACGCTTACAAACTATACTATAAGGGGGGACCCTTAGGTGTGATTGGGAGCAAATATGCAAGTGCTTACAATGTAGGGGGGGGGGGCGCTTACAAATTATACTATAAGGGGGGACCCTTAGGTGTGATTGGGAGTAAAGACGTAAGCGCTTACAATGTAAGGGGGCGCTTACAAATTACAACATAAGGGGGGACCCTTAGGTGTGATTGGGAGCAAATATGCAAGTGCTTACAATGTAAGGGGGGCACTTACAAATTACAACATAAGGGGGACCCTTAGGTGTGCTTGGGAGCAAACATGTAAGCGCTTACAATGTAAGGGGGGACGCTTACAAATTATACTATAAGGGGGGACCCTTAGGTGTGATTGGGAGTAAACATGTAAGCACTTACAATGTAAGGGGGCGCTTACAAATTACAACATAAGGGGGGACCCTTAGGTGTGATTGGGAGCAAATATGCAAGTGCTTACAATGTAAGGGGGGCACTTACAAATTACAACATAAGGGGGGACCCTTAGGTGTGCTTGGGAGCAAACATGTACCGTATACTTTCTAATATAGGCGCCCCCAAAAAATAATTACAGATCGTGCAGGCGCCTCCAATTAGAACCGAAAAATTCACGAGCAGGTCAAAGGGCGCCTAAATTAGGGAGGCGCCTAAGCGCTGCAATTAGAACGGTTCTGGAAGTTTTGCCAGAGCACAAGCGCTATCACTAATCGGTCCTATTTAGTGGCAGTGAATATTTAGTGGCAGTGAATATGATAGTGGCGAGAACAACAAAAATATGGTTCCAGTTTCAGTTCTTTTTGGAAATTTCACTCTGATCGCTGAATCATTCTCGAGTTGTCGGTACCGTAGCTAGCCATCAGAACGATTGTCTCTAACTCCAGAAAGACATCAAACCAGTCGGTAAGTGCTTATATAAATGTAGGAGACAGCTTAGTTTGACATCTAAACTGCTAGCTCGATAGATCAATCGACGGTATCGAGGTATTGCCATATTGCACGTGGCAATACGTTCCAATTAAATAGGCGCCGCCTAAAAATAATTGATGTCCGGAAAGGCGCCTTAAATTAGAACCGAAAAAAATTGCGCAGGTCCCAAAGGGCGCCTAAATTAGGGTGGCGCCTATATTAGAACATATACGGTAAGCGCTTACAATGTAAGGGGGGACGCTTACAAATTATACTATAAGGGGGGACCCTTAGGTGTGATTGGGAGCAAACATGTAAGCACTTACAATGTAAGGGGACGCTTACAAATTACAACATAAGGGGGGACCCTTAAGTGTGATTGGGAGTAAACATGTAAGCGCTTACAATGTAAGGGGGCGCTTACAAATTACAACATAAGGGGGGACCCTTAGGTGTGATTGGGAGCAAATATGCAAGTGCTTACAATGTAAGGGGGGACGCTTACAAATTATACTATAAGGGGGGACCCTTAGGTGTGATTGGGAGCAAATATGCAAGTGCTTACAATGTAAGGGGGGCACTTATAAATTATCATAAGGGGGGACCCTTAGGTGTGCTTGGGAGCAAACATGTAAGCGCTTACAATGTAAGGGGGGACGCTTACAAATTATACTATAAGGGGGGACCCTTAGGTGTGATTGGGAGCAAACATGTAAATGCTTACAATGTAAGGGGGCCTTACAAATTACAACATAAGGGGGGACCCTTAGGTGTGATTGGGAGCAAACATGTAAATGCTTATAATGTAAGGGGGCGCTTACAAATTACAACATAAGGGGGGACCCTTAAGTGTGATTGGGAGTAAACATGTAAGCGCTTACAATGTAAGGGGGCACTTACAAATTACAACATAAGGGGGGACCCTTAGGTGTGATTGGGAGCAAATATGCAAGTGCTTACAATGTAAGGGGGGACGCTTACAAGTTATACTATAAGGGAGGACCCTTAGGTGTGATTGGGAGCAAATATGCAAGTGCTTACAATGTAAGGGGGGCACTTATAAATTACAACATAAGGGGGGACCCTTAGGTGTGCTTGGGAGCAAACATGTAAGCGCTTACAATGTAAGGGGGGACGCTTACAAATTATACTATAAGGGGGGACCCTTAGGTGTGATTGGGAGCAAACATGTAAATGCTTACAATGTAAGGGGGCCTTACAAATTACAACATAAGGGGGGACCCTTAGGTGTGATTGGGAGCAAATATGCAAGTGCTTACAATGTAAGGGGGGGCGCTTACAAATTATACTATAAGGGGGGACCCTTAGGTGTGATTGGGAGCAAACACGCAAGTGCTTACAATGTACATATGTACATGTACATGTAAGGGGGACCCTTAGTAAGCGCTTACAAATTACTTGGCCTTACATGTAATTAAAAGGGGACCTACCTACACTATACAAAGTAATTAGCAGGGGCTTACTCTTCATCATTTTCCAGTAGAGAAGTAAACTGTTGAAGAGACTATCCATCACCTGGCAACCACTTGTTACGGATTTCTGCCTCATCAGCAATCCCTCAGCAACTACATGTACATTGAATTATTCATGGAGCATAATTTCAAAAACATTTACTTACTTAGTTTGACTGCTAAGTCAGCAGAAAGTGAGAGAACTTGAACACCTGACCCAATAGGAATGGCCTGTATGGCATTTGAAGGTAATAATTTTAGAACCTACTCCTGTAATTTTACATGCACATGAATATTATTATCTATTTGCACAGAGAGAGAGAGAGAGAGAGGGGGGGGGGGAGACAACTTTATCAAACACTTTTGTCTTTAGCTTGGTTGTACCTGAGGTACAGGCAGATGTGGTGTGATGAAGGCTGACAGGTAGATATCACTGCAAAATTCACTCAGAGATTCTTGAAGCTCTGAAAGAAGACCTGCATGAATTCAAAATATCGTACAGAGTAGAGAGAGAGGGAGAGAGATAGAGGGGGAGAAAGAGAGGGAGAGATGTATATACACTAACTCACCTGATAGAAGTTGTGGGTTATCTTCAGAGAGAGAACGCTCCACCACCTCCTACATCACAGCACATGCAAGAATTATCCAATGAAGGACATTGATAATGAATAATCACATACAGTGCATACTAAATCTCACGTACACGTACCTTAAATCTCCCTATTGAGCTGTCCAAGTCAATTTCTGCTGACTGTGCTGCCACCTCTGCAGAAATACTCGAAGCAAATTGACCAATGAGATCAAATCTCTGCCACTGATGATTCTGGTCAGGAAATGTGAGAGGGAGGGTGGAGTTTGTCTGCGTGTCTTTGGATTTCCACACTGCTTTTACAGCTCTCTTGGTCTTTTCAAACACTCTAGTCAAATCATCATGAACAACCCCTGTAGTAAAACCCAAATAACCAAACTCTGTCATCTAACGTAGACACTGAACACATAATATTATCTGATTTGCAGGATTATTAATTACTGGTACTTAGAAATTATAGGGGAGAGAAATCAATATTGGGGGGGGGGGGGGGGGGGGGGGGGGAAGAAATTCTTGTGCCCTCAACATTAATCACTTTTGTAAAGGGTACAAATAACTGTTGCTCAGTAAGGCTATATAGCAACCAGTGGACGTACCTCTGAGCTTCTCGGTCGACCACTTGCGACATCTTTCTTTGGCACAGTCACCAGCAATCTCACTAGCAGTATGGATAACCTAGTCAAATCACATGTACGATAATAACATCATACCAAAATATAATAAAATTGGTGATCATAAAATTTAATGTGAGATAAATTACCTGGTCTGAGAGTGTTTCTGTTAAGAGAGCTTTCAAAGCTTTGCTAACTTGTTGAGGGCAAAACCTACACAAGTGGTGAGAGATTTGGTAAAGGGTCGTCAAACTTCACGGATTTTTCATAATTCGATCAAAATTTAATATTTAGAAAACTATGGTGATAATAATAATAATTGTAGTTCTCACGTGGCTATGTATCTCTCGAACTTCTCACTTGCTGTCTGAGATGTCTCAAAGATAACTTGAAAAATCTTTCTCTCAGCTTCAGCCTGTGTGGAGAGATAATAAAAAGTTTAATTAACGCAAAATAAAAATTAAAGGAGACACCCCTTCTCCCCTTAGTAGGCACATCTATCCTAAAAATAGTTGAAATAGAGTGAGAAAGAGAGCTAGAGAGGGGGGAAGAGCTGAGTCGGTGTAAGAGAATGGTTTTCTGCATAGACTTGACCGGCATCGACCTAGTACCTGTGTAAAGAACTCCTTATGATTCGTGCCCTCAAAAGCCACACCCACAGCTTCTGAAGCCACTCCCACCAGCGAGCTGTACATACATACATACATACATAGGATACACGTCATAACACATGAATAATCTTATTCACCATCCAAAACTGACCATTTCTCCCTGAACCATTTAGTGAGTTTCCTGACCCCTCCAGCTATGGCCTGAGGCAACAGCTCACCCTCGCACTGAGCAATGGCAGACGCTGACACCCTGTATAGGAGACACAGACACATTAATGGATGTGATCACTAACTTAGCAACATGCACATGTGGCAAGGTCCTGTGGTGTAATGGTCAGCACCTGAGACTCTGAATCTCAAGATCCGAGTTCAAATCTCGGCAGGACCTGTTTTTTTTCTTCCACGAAACAATATTTATACAAAGTGTAGTGACTTCAGATTTATGTTGCAAACAAATTCTTATTACCGTATAGCCGGAAAATCTGGCGATTTGGTGGTTTGGCGGTCTATATTACAACCGCCAAGTTAAAATCTGCCAAAATTTCCTACTCACATATATACGTATGGCGATCCCATACCAAACCGCCAAATTTAAATCCGCCAATAATATTCTTGCAATAGTGATTTTTGGCTCAACCGCCAAATTTAATTCCCGCCAATATTTCCGGCTATGTGGTATATCGAAGCAGAACTAATCATCAGTCTCAGACATGCAGGGCACAATGAACTAGCCTTAATTACTGAAAAGCTCCCACGCACGATAGCCAATTTGAAATGCTGGGAATTTACATCAGTTTGCACTTGATCATGTCTGAATTTCATCAAATCAACATAATATTAGTGTAATTATTACAAAGCAATATTATTGAAATAAGTGATGAATCATTTGAGTGATGAGGAATATCAATCATCATAAGTGTGTCTATGAGAACAATAAGCCAGGGATAATCAGCACAGGGGAGATATGGATATAATATAGCACCTAAACAAATATTATTGTTACAAAATTTCAATTATTACATTGTATATCAGGGGTATGATAAATGTGGGAGGTATGAATTAATACTATACATGTGATGTGATGTCAAAAACAACATAAGGTACCCTAATACCAAGTCAAGAACCTTTACACACTGTAAACGTGAGTTTACAAAACATTAACTTTCCATAAATTACTTTCCTAAGTCAAAAACAGCGATTGTTCTATGATGTCCTCTTACTAGTCGTCCATCTAGACGCCAGTGGATGATGCAATGCTCATCATTCCGCTACTAGAGGCCATGCCCATCATAGCTCCACACCCTCCCACACCCCCACCTTGATCTTCGCTCTTCACAGTCGTCCCCCCGGCCAACGTACCACCGATCCCAGGCTGACCTCCGCCCTCTTCAGCCACCTGGCAAGCTAGGGTGCTCTCTGGAGCCATCTCCGTTATGGTCTTCATGAGCTGAGCGATAGCAGGGTTCTGGTCCCCAACAGCCAGGGACATGCAGTAACACGCATCGGCAAGAAGACGCTCTAGTTGCTGGTTACGCGTCTTTAGACTTTCGTTCTCAGTAGCAAGCTCATCGTTTTTCTTTTGAAATTCTTCATTCTTCTTTTGATTGTCTTCTTCTCTAATCTGAAGAGCGATCGACGTGGCCGACGCCTCAGGGAATGTACCAGGATTCGCGGCATTCTGGTACTGAAGAATCTTCTCTAGCTCGTGAGAGGGAGGGTGGTAGAACTTGCACTGTTCTCCCCTCTCGCATCGGTTCTTCACAAACTCTCGACAGACGTTGGCAGCAAGCTTGCTCAAATCTCTATTGCTCATGGCACCCAAACCAGATGAGAAACCACCAGTAAACTCTCCCTTGAGGTGGCCAGGAAGCATGCCTGTATCAAGGAAATGTTGCTCGTCCTGAGCTGAAGTGTGGATCATTTTGCAGTTCATACGCATGCAGTCTCCTTCCTGGTAGTCGTGGCAGAAGATGGAACGACTCAGACAGACCCTCTCGCTGTGCGCTTCGACCTTTTGTACGTGCTTGAACTGACAGCTAGCTCCACGGATGCACTGGTTTCGTAGGAAATCGAGGCAAGTGTCGGAAAAGAAGAGCTTGTCTCGGTTTCTGGCGTTCATTGAGGGAGGAAAGTAGCCATTCTCAAGGAAGAAGGTCTCCTCACTACGAGAGGCATGGACGTATTTGCAGAAGGGACGACCACAGCGATCATTTTGGAAATCATGACAGAAGACTTGCTTCACTATGCCTTGACGTACATCTGGATTGTCAATTGTTTCAGCATGTTTGAGATGACAGAGGGAGCCTTTGACACAAGTCCCTTTCAAGAAATCGATACAAATGTTCTCAAATGTCACAGGCTGGCTGGAGGAGTGTCCAACCCCCCTACCACCTCCGCCCCCTCCACGTCCGGAACCACGCCCCCTAGCTCCTCCCCCTCCGCGGCCACGTCCTGAAAATCCACCACCTCCCCCGCGAGAGAAGCCCCCGCCTCCACCACCACGGCCACCGTATCCCATGCTGTCTGGATGAGGGCGTTTTCGACCGATACCACCAAAACCGCCGCCCCCGCCTCCCCCATCGCCAAAACTGCTGAATGCAGCACTCTCAGCAGCCCATTCACGCGAGCGCGTGAACACTGACTGAGAGATAGTCCCCGTGAGCAAAAATTCATCCTCCTCCCTTCGTGTTACATGCAGAAATTTACAGTCTTTGCTCCTGCTGCACATGCCGTGGTTCTGAAAATCGTGGCAGAACTTCTGCTTCGAGAGAGACTCTCGATCCATCATCGATTCAACGTAGTCTACGTGAGGCTTGGGGCATCGCGCTCCTTTGGCGCAGAACCCGCGAATGAAGTCCACACAAACCGTCACGCTCGGAACTTTGCGCTTCATCGAGTACGGGTCTGACCCGCCATCTCCATAGCCGTAGCCGCCTTCTTGGTCGTAATACTCTGGGTTGTAGTAAGCTGAGGGGCCGGCGCTAGCGCTCCCGTAGCTACTCTCCGCGGCCGCTCCCCGTTGGTAGGAATATGAAGGATCTTGGTAGGAATAACCTCCTCCGCCACCGCCGCCGTAGTAAGACATTCTCGCCGACGTGATTTAGCGTAAACGATACGTTAAAATTCAGCTTCTCTGGGTCTTGTACACCCCACGATGTGTGCATAACAAAAATGGCTACCTTCCTTCTGAGCATGCGCAGTTATGCCTTGCTACACGTGGCATTGTGGTTTGGCGGCGCTGCGTAAGGTTGACCGGCTCTAGCATCATGTATGACATTGTGTATATATGTAGCTACAATTACCTCTCAGCCGTGACATCACAGAGCTGCTTTAGATAGGCTGGGTGACTTCGAAAGAAATTCTCTCTCAACTGAACCTATACAAATTTTTGCAACCGATAACCGATACTCGATTCGCATAATATTAACTCGTACATGTATATAAAAATATTGCTTGATGTAGACTCTATGCACTGACCTGTAACTGTTTTTGTGGATTAGTGTTCTCCCTATCAATGTCGGTGGAAATAGGAGTAATCTTTCTCATTGGACCTAAGAAGTAGCATCGTAAGTAACTAGTGCACCGCATGTAGGAGATGATTGGATTTATCACTCACTTGCTTTTGGCTGCAGACCGGCAGCAAATTCAGCTAACAGACAACGGAATTCACCTAGGGAGAGAGAGAGAGAGATAGAGAGAGATAACCATTGAACAGGCCTAGCTTTAACCAGTCAAGACATACCGAGATAGTGGCAGCACGCATAAAGTAACTCTACACTGATAACATCTTGCAAGTCCTGCAGCGTAATAATAAAATAAACAGTTCTAATGATAAATCATACTCGGCTAGGCCAAAATTAATAGTAGAGGGTATATATAGCAGCACTTACTAAGCCGCCCTGCGCTGGGGGTGTGATGGAGAGAGAGGGGGAGGGATGAGATTTCAGGTGGTCAAAGAACACCGAGGAGGGAAACTCTGGACTCTAAGAAATAGAATTATGTTACTTATGTAATATTATTATTATGTGGCAGAGCTCAAAATTAATAAGCATTTCCATCTAAAAATCTTTAAGTAAAATGATAAAAAGAAGTGCAAGTACATATTTGTAGCAAGAATGTACATTCTATTACAGTGTGATAACTTTGCTGAAAATTAAAAACTATTTCGCATCACTCATTGAAACTGAAGGTGATGAATTTCTTAAACAATCCCCAGTATCTACATAATAATATTGTACATGTAAACGTGAGAATATTGATCACCTCAAATAGCCACCCTAGGGTTGTGGCGATCATCAATCGAGTTCGCCCAGACAAGCCCTCTCTCAAGCTAACAGACCTGAACACCAATATGTGGGATATCAAGATAAAATAATATACCGTAGATCAGGATAATTTCACCGGTAAAATATTTCGCTTGTTAAATTTTCGTCGCATACACGAACGTATGTAATACATCATTGTATTAACTAACGCACACAAAATATTTCACATGTTTAATTTTTGTCGGAAACGAAAATATTTTAACGGCAAAAATTTCTCAATCTATGGTAATAATTTTGATAATACCTGTATACATCAATGAGTGTAGTGATGAGGGTGGATATGGTAGTGAGCTTGTGGGCGTGGCCATCCATCATACTGAGGAAGGAGACAACCCACGGGACAGTCACACACAAGTGGCCGTAGTCACATGACTCCAATACACACTGAACGAGGGGGAGGGGCTCAGGCTAAAGGGGGGGGAGAGAGAGAGAGAAAATTATATTAATATGATTGTACATGTACATCACTGTTTCTATATCCATATTATAGAAGTTAGTGGTTATACCGTATAGCCGGATATATAGGTGCAAATTAAATTTGGCGGTTGAGCCCAAAATCAGTATTGCAAGAATATTGGCAGATTTAAATTTGGTGGTTCGGCATGGTAAATCAAATAATATGTGATATCATGCAACTATTTTACCATCATGTTCCTGGTGAGAACTGCTGAGTCCGGTGCTGGTTTCCGGTAGGGGAGAAAGTGGAGGAACCCAAGGAACTTGGCCAGTGATCGCATCGTCTGGATAGTGTCAGCGACGTCATTGCGATGCAGGGAGACACACCCACTGTGAAGCTATAAATAGAACACTAGCATGAGTAGCTATTAATAGAACAACAAAGGGGTACATGTATATATGAAGTAGGTAGATACCTTGATTAATTCAGTACAGATCGTTGCTTTTAGATGATGATTGAATACATAGCTGTGCGAAATTGAACATGAAATTCTCTTTATTAGAGACACTCATATCAGTGCAGTCGTACCTGTCTGCTGTTAGGATGAAATCAGTGAAGAACTCTTCCATCGGCGAAAAGGAGGGAGGTGGGCGTGGCCCTCCCACAACACTGGATGATGGGAGAAAGAAACGCTCCATCAACCTGCAGAGAGAGAGGAGAAAGACGGAGCGAGAGACAGAAATGGTGAGACATTATGAAACAAATTTTACCACTTAATACCTGTGCCTACTCACCTCATTAATCTTTGAGGGTCTGTCTTTCCGAGCTGGCCCATTAGACCACCACCACCTCCCAGATCACTCTCCACCCCTCCCCCTCCCCCTCCCCCTTCCCCTTGGGACGATGGACTCAGACGATAGTGGAGGGGGTACCTACAGCTCTGAGAATGTGTGTGCAAGTAATAATTACGTAGGTTTACATACAATAAAACTACGTCTGTGCGTGTGTATGAGAGATAGAAAGAGAGAGAGAAAGAAAGAAAGAAAGAGAGAGAGAGATAAAAAGGTGACTTTTTTACCTCAACCAGTTGTCTTTGGAAGAGCCTGGCAAAGTGAGCCAAACTGCAAGCCTCTCCGTGTTGCTGAATCAGCACTCTGAATGAATACATGATCCACTGTCATAAAAAGCTGATAATTATACTAAATACTTGACCTACTGTATTTTATCAGCCAAAGCTGTTCTCATGGACCAGTTTGGCGTATGTTGGTTCTCCTCCCACTCTCTCAGAATCAAGTAGAACAAATCCCTGAAGAAATGATAGTGCAAAAATAATCAGAAGATCGATCAGTTTCATCACAGTTGGTCAGGCCTTAGCATAGCTGGTACCGTAATTCACGTTATTTCCGTTAGCAAAATATATGTGACAATACTTCAAGCACATACCATATATTCGTCTTATAAGTTAGTACAAGTAAAATATTTTTGAGCAAAAATTTTCATCACTTTATGCAAGACGAAAAATTTCTAACAACGAAATTTTCATGAATTACAGTACTTCAATATACACAATGTCATAGAAAAAAGTCATTTTCAACCGAACATCATGAGTTACCTTTGTTTCTTGAAGGCATGGAAGGCCTTCATTGAAGGGAAATTCCTGCTATTATCCGTTGCCTCTTGAAACGGGACACCGAAGCCCCTCCCCCTGCCCGAGCTGGAGTGGGCGGAGTCAAGGGGCGGAGGAAAGCCAGGATAACTGCCAGTAACAGAAGAAGAGTTACTACAAGCTTCAGCAAAGTAGAGAGAGAGATCTGAGTTGAATTCAGCGACCTGCAATACAAGGAGGGAGAGGCCTTACTAAAAATTTAATACCGTATAGCCGGAAAATTTGGAGGTTTGGCAGTCTATATTACAATCACCAAATTAAAATCCGCCAAAATTTCCTACTTGCATATAATTATACGTATGGTAATCCCATACCAAACCGCCAAATTTAAATCCACTAATATTCTTGCAATAGCAATTTGGGGCTCAATTGCCAAATTTAATTCCCGCCAATATTTCCGGCTCAGAAAATAATAATATTATTATAACAGAATTGAACTGCTATGCCACTCACCCTGGGATTTTCAGCTAGCAGTTGAAGTGTGGAACGATCGAGACACTCCAGTAAACTATCAGAGAGAGAGAGAGAGAGAGAGAAGAGAGAGAGAGAGAGAGAGAGAGAAAGAAATTACCAGTGTACACATCTATAGAGATTAAAAAATACTATGACATGCAATTCTTGCTCACTGTTTGATTTTCTCAAGGACAGTCACTGCAAAGTAGACACAGTTGTCAATGGACTCAAACAAGTTTGACGACTGCCCTACAGTAGAATATCAACACACACCAGAATTAGTTCACTACTAGAAATTGAGTAACTATATACCGTAGGTTGGGTTTTAATTGCGAGTATCTATTAATTGTGAATTGCGAGTTTTCTATGTTTCGCAATTAATAGATTCGCAAACATAAAATTAACGTGCACGTATACTACTGTACGGTACGGGGCTGCTCAAAAAACCAAAAAAATTGCAAGAATAAGTGTTTGTAGCCACACATTGTAGTGGAATTCTGAGAGAATTTTTATGGCTGCACTTTGAGTAATGAAAAACTTAGGCTATCCAAATTAATCGTATTAATATAACTATACCATGATCATGATCAGATGTCTGCTTTGGTGAGTGGAGAGCATTGGCCGTCAGAAGTTGAAGAATGAAATGAATTTCTGATGTCAAATTTGGAAGCATGTGACCTGCACGGAAATATGTAGCACAGAATTGAATATTACTTCAGCAACACTATCTATATCTTTCACTATTACATATTTTACATAATAGAGTCAGTAGACTCTATAAGTAGGGATGGCCCGGATATGCCATATATGTAATGCAAAACTAAAACGTTAATATTGTATATTACAATAAGGGCCCCCTTAATAATTTTGGTTGAACTATGCATTTGTATTTGGAGCCCAGTACAATAATATTATGTTTCACCTGTGATAAGAGTAGCATAGTGATTGGATAGCAAGTCCAAGGCATCTTGGTGGGTCACACTAGAACTAGAAACATGGCTTAGAAGACTTTGACCACACCCCTTGCTCGGCATCGGAGTAGAGGTAAGGGGTGCCCGACTAGCAGAAGTGAGAGTAGAGATTGACCTTTGGCCTGACTCAGCATTGCACGAGGGATCCATCCTTGCATAAGATAAATCACTTTTCTTAGAATAATATTCTGTTCCATGATTCAATTCAAATATCGAGTGGCTACTGATTTTCAAATCGATACCATTCTCTTCCAAGCTCCTGCCGTGGTGCCTGGCTATACTCTGACCTTTGACTTGTTGACCTCTCTGACCCGATAGTGACCTCTTATCCCTACCAGTGGCGCCAGATGCTGTAAGAGAAGGTTTGTGAGAACCAGAATCCCTTTGCAAAGGTGGTGCCGTTCTGCTGCCGTGTTTCTGCCGTCTTCTCGATCTTTCTTCTTTAAGCAATCTCCTCTCTTCGGAGAGGGAGGGAGGTGTAGCTTCAGACGCTGGCGAGTGATTGGTGAACACTGGGTTGCTCTTCCAGCCGTTGTTACCCCCGGATGAGTTAGGGGAGGGGAAGAGAGAGGGAGGAGGGGGAGGTTGGGATGGAAGCGGGGTCAGCGTGATGCGACGACTTGGTTTTTTAGCCGTAGAACTCTTTGACTTATTCCTGCAAAAAAAGATTAAAACGTGAAGATATACTTAATCTAATACTACGTATGGAAAACATATATTCAACTTTGAAAACGCACGCTTTTCTAGTAAAGGATATCGAATCACTCTATATATACACATCATAAAATCCTAATTTCTTACAATAAATTGGATCATATTACGTTCAGCATAAAATTAATTATAGTCACCTCTCGCTTGATTTGGATGATCTTTGAGGTGTCTTATCATTCTGGATCATCGGAGGAAATTCACTCCAACTGCTGATATCCAACCTAGTCTCCTCGCCACTAGCACTGTGATCTCTGCCGCCAGGTGAGGGGGAGGGGCCAGGGGGCGTGGTTACATCCCTCCTCCTCTCTCGGTCTCTTGACTGTAGCGTAGGAGTATGCAAACCTGCAAAAATATCATGCTAGGTTATCAATAATAATTGGAGGGGAAATCAGATACATTTTGATGCTTTATGATGTGAAATTGTTCTAGGGAGGATAAATCAGTCTCAGGGGTGGATGCTCCCCAAACTTGGAGGGGGGAGGGAGGTGGAATATGTATATAGGAATTAAGTTTGTGGAAAATCTCACCTTTCATGCTATTGTCACTGCTGTGGGGTGGGTGTTGCCTGGTGACCACACCCCCTACCACTGCCACTGCAGGTCTATTAGTGCACACTGCT
Organism: Cliona cf. orientalis; assembly: GCA_963930775.1. Taxonomy (NCBI): domain Eukaryota; kingdom Metazoa; phylum Porifera; class Demospongiae; order Clionaida; family Clionaidae; genus Cliona; species Cliona cf. orientalis. The sequence continues at coordinate 11,925,127 of OZ005691.1, forward strand.
CCTTCTACCAGTGGCGACGATCTGTCCACAGCAGCAGTAGAACGCGTAGCTGCAGTCGGAGGAGCTGCAGAGGTATGCTGGGACAAGAGAGGCTCTGTCTGATTTTGAAGAAATTGTAGCAGATCTGAAGCATCGCTGACGTCCAGACGATCTTTACAACTCAGTCTCTCTAACAGCGACTCCATCTCTTAACGATTGGCAGAGTTCATCGAGATCACAGCATCAGAGAAGCGAGAGATTTAGCAGGAAAGTCCACGTGGTCGGTAATGGTCGTTATTTCGAACAGAAATTCCGTGTTAAAAGAGTTAATTAAATATAGGCAATTCTAGGTAAAGGTCGTCAACGATCCCCTAAATTCAACCACAAAGCTGCTCTGGCTGCTGCAGGAGATCTGCTCTATAATGGCGACAAACAGTGAACCAGTTGCTGAAAAGAGTGAAGAAAATTTGGACATATCTGGAGCACTTCATTCAGTGAGAGAAAGAGCCACTGAAGCACACAAGAAGTCCACCATTGCTGGTCACCCCTTCCCTCGACTGGTAGCTGTGAGCAAGACAAAGCCGGCAGAATTGGTGCTAGAGGCTTACCACAGTGGACAGAGGCATTTTGGAGAAAACTATGTGCAAGAGCTGGTCGAAAAATCAAACCATGCGTTACTAGTCGGACTTGAGGATATACGCTGGCATTTCATTGGTCACTTGCAGCGAAATAAATGTAATAATTTAACAGCCGTGCCACACTTGTGGTGTGTGGAGACAGTGGACTCAGAGAGACTAGCGAGCAGCTTGGATGCAAGCTGGAAGAAGAGAGGAGTGTCTACAGAGAAGCTGAAGGTCTTCGTACAAGTTAATACGAGCAGCGAAGACTCGAAACATGGTTGCCCTCCAGCAAAAACTTCAGAGGTAGTGAGACACATTCTTGAAAAATGCGAAAGCCTTGAATTTCGTGGGATTATGACGATTGGAAAGATTGGACACGATTACAGCTCGGGAGCTAACCCTGACTTCGTCTGTTTGGTTGAGACGAGAGAGAGAGTGTCCAGAGAAGTGGGGCTAAGGGTAGACCAGGTGGAGCTCAGTATGGGAATGTCTGCTGATTTTCAAGAAGCTATTCTCAGTGGAAGTACCAATATTAGAGTAGGCAGCACAATATTCGGAGCTAGACTGAAAAAATAACACGATCACTCGTTTACAAAATTAGTTATGCTCATGGATTTCGTTATAACACATCATTGATTGCCACAATGCAAAATTTTTAAGATGCCCTTGTATCTTCTGTATAATAATAATTATAGCATTGTCCACTGAATCCAGTGGGCCAAGAGAGAGATAAGGTGGGGGTGGGGGGGGGGGGGCAATGGCAGATTGCACTTAGGCTATATAGACGAACATATAATATTAAAATTTTAATTATTATGTTCGAATTCACTAGCTATAGATCAGTATGTAATAGTTTACTGAATTTAAATAAACGATACTTGATGATAAATATAACATTCATCATAATATTGTTATGGTGCACTAACATGGTATTGCATAACAACTTAATTAATGTATGCTAATCTGCTATCTATTACTATTATATTATTATTTTTAGCTAGCTACAGTGCTGTATGCAAATAATATTATTATGCTGCATGGTATACTACTATATACGGTACATGCGGTCATTTCAAACATTTAATTTATTTCATCATCAATTGCATTTTCTTCCTCCTCCAGTCGCTTCTCTAATTTCTGAACAGTGGCTGTTAGTTCATTTTGTCTCTTCTCTAATTTCTGAACAGTGGCTGTTAGTTCAGTTAGTTCATTGATTGATGTTACCATGGATACGATCTTTTTCATTGCTAGGTCTAGATGAGCATCTCTGTTATCCTTTTCATGTTTCTCCACTTTCTCTCTATACATGGTTTCCTCGCACCCAATCACTTTGTAAGGACAAGGCACGGATTCTCGTGGACACTCCAGGCGATGTTCGGCCACTGTTTGTAACTCTCCCTCCCAAGAACATCCAAGTCGCAGAATGGGAATGACATTAGGACATATTGTGACCATTTTGAGGATTCGAGAGTTGCTGATTCCATCAGGAAATATTTCAGTAGGTTTTTCACATTTGGGGCAAAGCGTAGGTGTGCACTTTTTGCAGAAAAGGGTGGAAGGGGAGCAGTTATTGCATCGCATTTGATGCGGCTCATAAGCTATCTCCTTACATTCATGGCAGTACAAGTCAGGAGCTGGTTTAGATTTGAATTTATATTCAGATCCATTGTATTTCTCAGCTATTACTGTAACTCCTGGCATTGAATTGGAATGGTAACGTTGGTCTGGTGGGCAAGACTGTGAGGACAGTGAAGATAATAATATAATAGATCTTGCATGCAGACTTATCACATCTATTTACTGCTTACTGTTCTTCGCCGTTTATGCTCTGTTGCAACATCTCCAGCTGTGTATCTACGATATCGATGTGCAAATGGATCTTCTTGATCATCACCGTCTAATCATGAAAATAAATTAAGTATTAATTAGCTATAATAATATTATCACGACATAGCTATAAATTATATAGACCATCCCAAGGGAGCCCTTGCTTTGGACTTCATATAATGCATAATTATTATACTATTATGACAGGCAATTGCACTTATTCTGGTTATCGATAATAATTATTGCTACAACTATGTATTGTTTACTGACATGCAGAGTTACTCACGTCTGTGTCCACTATGATCAACCTAATGGGAATAACAATAATATTAATTGACCATCTATCCTCCAATAATACAAATACAGTAATCAGATTGATTTCATTAAATTTTTAGTCACATGATCAGATCCTACCCTTCATAAAAAAAATCTTGCAAGCCCCATCAAAAACCTGATAAAATTTTGTTGCTAGGCAGGAGTTCATAATAAGCTGCTAATTGTGGAAGACCTATGAGGGCCTTGGTAGCTACAATACCGAGTGAATAGTTAGCTACCCATTTACCCATGATAATGATTTCTTGGGTTTGTGTTGTTGGGATGTTGTGGGTGGATCCTGGTACAAAAGTGGCGTACTGATCCTTCTACTGGTATCCATCGATGGTGTTGGCTACAGAAATTATAGTAATGAAAAAAATCATGCAAGTGTTGCATAATCTTATTAAAAGCTACCTTTTGAGCGAATAGCGATTCAAAATCATTTTCTGGTGTTTGCTTCGCCTTTAGATCGGAATCGGACTTTGATTCTGCCGCTTTCGTTTTCAAGCCATGTTTATCCTTAATATCAGGTGAGGATACAGAATTAGTCATTTTAGTGCTAGCACTGCTGGCAAATTCTGCTCGATTGCTTATTAAGCTTTGCTCACTGCCATTACTCTCTTCCTTGAGGATTCCACATTTCTCCCTCAGTATCTTTTCTGCAATATATTATGACAATCCAACAGCTTGGTTACATAGGGCATTACTGAGTATTTCCCATGTCGATGTCAATTCACCATCAGATACTGTAAACCCAATAATGTTAGCGTCCTTTATAGTTAACGTTTTTAACACTTATGACATTTTAACGTCCATAAACTTTAACGATTTCATAAACTGTGATACAATCATGACATTGTAGTTCATGTGAACTTGTATATACCATCAACACAATTATAATGCAAGTCACTGTTCGACAATTCCAATTTTTTCAAATGGTTTCTTTAGAGTGTCCGTTGGGTAGCAGAGGGTGGTTTTCAGTCGCTTGAAGCCAGCAGCGAATAGATATAGCTCAGTTACACTCAGAAAACACTCGTGCAGCTGTGTGCTTGGCGCGCGCGGGCTAGTTAGTAGCCTTGCCATGGCGCGCGCGTGCACATGGCCAGTTCGCTAGGCTCCGCCCAACTACGCGCGGGCGCCCGTGGCTATGTACGCATATGCGCATGCGCACAAATAAAAAATTAACGACCTTTTACCTTAACGAATTGTGTCGCTTCGTTAAATTCGTTAACATTAATGGATCGTTAACATTATTGGGTTTACAGTAACCATATATTGAGCATCTCTCGTAGACAATCTTCTGGTTTATCCTTCTTGATAGTATCCAGCCGATTGGGAGAAATTCCAAGCTCCAATCCAAGATCATACCACTTTGAAGCAGCATCATATACAGCATTTCGTACTGTTCTGAGATCCTTTGTAGTCAATTTGCTAGCCATTTCCTAACTACATACTGGCCTGGTTTACTTTGAAGGTTTAGGGCTGCATGCAGCTGCATGAAAGGTCAACATTACTATGAATAATATTATTACGACTATGAATGCAACTACCCAGCTATACACTGCAAGTATTATATTATTCATCTGCCATATCATGAGAAAGGCCAAGCTGCAGTGCACCATTGCTTTAAGTACCGTATTTCGTACAACTTTGAGATGAACAGCACGTTTTTGTAGCCATCCCTAGGACCTAGTTAGTAACACCCAGTGCAGTAGGTTCAAAAGTTTACTAGTAAACCAAAAGAGCTACAATAATATATTTTCGTGCACCAATAATGTAGGTTATGAATGAATCCATTTGTTGGACACACCCCCTAAACATGAAGTTGAATACTCAGCACATTCTACTGGGAAAGAAATTTCAAGAATGTATGCCTATTGGATGACTTGGCAATATAAAAAATGATCTATGGTAAGGGTCGTCAACACATAAACTGCATTTGGCTGAATGCTTGGTAATATGTGGTGTCCCATGTATAATATTATTACACAAATGATATGACATGCATTTGTTTTATCATAATATTATTAAAATTGCGATGCATAGAAAGACTATGGAGCTTATTTTGTGCCAAAATTCAGAATTTTGATTTAGAATGTGAAATATAATGTGATCAGGCAATATCAACTGTGAAATGAAGTTTTTAGTTTGTTTGTAGTTTAAATTTTGACTTTCCATTCGATTTTCAATTTGATTTTCCATTTGATTTTCACAATGACATCTTCAATTTGATTTTCCATTTCTGTTCAATTTTTGCTTTGATTTTCAATCGTTTCATATTCCATTATTCTATAACCCAGAATAGGTTCCACTGGTCATTTTTATTAGAGTGCAATCCCCTCTCAACAATAATTATTACGCTTAACTTGTATGGCGACCTTTATTACATTCAATGCAGCACAAACCGAAGTGAAATGTCACTCACAAGTCGAATGATGGGAATCTCACAGCAGTGGTTAATTCTTGCTAAAAAAACTAATAAAGGTCACCAGGCAAGTAAAATAATAATTATTATAATTATTATTGTTGAGAGGCAGCGTTGCACTCATGAAAATGAGCATTGGAACCTGATCTGGGTTATAGAATAATGGAATGTGAACAATTGAAAATCAAAGTGAAAATTGAACGGAAAGTCAACTAGAAAATCAAATTGAAGATCGTATTGAAAATCAAATTGAAAATCGAACAGAAAATCAAATTGAATATCAAATTTAAAGAAAATTAAACTACAGAACGAACTGAAAACTTTATTTCAAAGTTGATATTGCCTGATCACATTGTATTTCACCCTAAACATTGAAGATCACATTGTGAAAATCAAATCGAAAATCAAATGGAAAATCAAATTGAAAATCAAATCAAAAATCGAATTGAAAATCAAATTGAAAATCGAATGAAAAGTCAAACTGAAAACTTCATTTCAATGTTGATATTGCCCGATCACATTATATTTCATATTCTAAATCAAAATTCGGAATTTTGACACAAAATAAGCTCCATAAAAGACGTGAAGGGTATGAGATACAAACAAGGTAGATCAGTTGCTAGAGTCCAATTCTCTTTGGAGTTCTCCTCAGAGTGCCAGGGTCTCTGCGACCAGGAGTGAAAATGGCCTACTTCCTAAATAAAATATATTATTATTATTATCATAATGGTAAAGGGCACGGTATCAGTCTGCAACAGCTATGAAAGAACAATGAGAGTCAGAAAGAGAAGAAACGGAGAGACAAAGAGAGAGGGAGGGAGAGAGAGACTTACTTCATCTTCTTGCTACCACAGTCTTATTTATTTTTTTAACTTTGCCTCCAATGTATTATAGTTATTAATTTCCTCAATAATTATATTGTGCATGGTAAGGTACTAATGCGCTTTTCGGCAAAGGTCGTCATCTTCATATGCTGCAAAGGAGTAGGCATACGTACATTCTTGACGATCCTGTACCATTTCTATCCGTTATATACCCCATGCAAGACTAGTCTCGCGCGCCAGCCCCTCCTACGCAAAGAGAGAGAGGTTTGGGTAGGAGGGGCTGGCGCGCGAGACTAATGCAAGACTGCTTGCACACCAGGTGAAAATTTAATTTGTAGATTGCAAGTTCTTTTATCAATACAAAATAATATTCTATACAACAGCAGTTTTCAAGTTCAATTGTCTTTACAAAACGTTTTTGGCAATCAGCAACCTGCCTGCAGAAATATCACCTTGCATCAAACTTCACAAGTTTTACCATCTCCATGCAAAAATTAATATGTCTACATCAGATTATAGTGTTTCTTGGGTTTTTTAATAGGTGGTGATGGTTATCATGTTGACAGTGGTGTTGGAGACATCACTTATGAGCAATCATCGAGAACCTGGTCGTTGAAAATGGCTCACTGATAATATAATACTTGGACAGTTTTATTGCAAGACATAATTAACTATTACACCACAGTACCACAGTCTTATTTATTTTTCAACTTTGCTTCCAATGATATTTTATTATAGTCATTAATTTCCTAGTAATTATTGTGTAGAGTAAGGTATATTGTTATACAAATGCCCCTTTCGGTAAAGGTCGTCACTCGCATATGCTGAAAGAGTAGGCATACTTATATTCTAGACGACCTTGTACCATTTTCCATCTGCGACCCCACATACAACACACCGAGAGAAAATTTAATTTGTATAATATAGATCGAAGGTTCTCTTATGAGAGTAACAAGATATTGATACAAAAACAACTTTCAAGTTCAAAAAGTTCTATACAACAGCAGTTTTCAAATTTGATCGAGTCTTTACAAAATGTACCTGCAGAATCGTTAGGAACATAAAAAATGTCTTGCATCAAACTTCACAAGCTTACGATATTATCATTATTGGTGACTGCATGATCTGTGAATGAGCCAACAGAACTTCAGAGTAATACCTGACAGCCAGACAGCCTGCATGGAGTGCATGGAAGTGAATTTCAACAGATTGTGTAGTAGCTATGGGAGACATGGTCACCTGATAGTCACATGATGAAAGTTTTCTAATTAATGCACACTGGCTGGCCCTCAGTCAGAGAACATTGAGAAAAGTTGCCACACACACCAGAGCACCAGCAAAGATGGCTCGAACACACAGCTGAAGTTTAGCTCCAGTTCCGCCAATGGAACCACAGATCGACTGCCCAAGTAGCCATCAAAACAGCTAGCTGCACAATAAGAAAAATAAAAGATTGCATACAAGAGAGTGAGCATGAAATGTGTACATCAATTGGCAACTATCAATACTACTAAAGATGCATACCTGCAGTCCATATAGCCAAACATCGATCCATCTTGCGCAGCGCACATCCACTCGAGCAGAGGGTCGACCATCGCTGGCTGGCTCGGGTGAAATCCTGCACCTCTCTACTAGCTGCATGTACATGGAGACAAAATTAATGTTAAAAAAGAAAGGACTTACATTCAATTAATCACTTCCCTGGAGGTATATCCATCTCAAAAATTGGTATCCAATCACTTTCCTCCTCAATCGCCAGCAAGACACTGGAAGATCGACCTGCATGCTGGCTGAATGTATAGCCACCTGCTGCAAAATGTGAAAGAGTTGGTGCATGAAGAAATGTGTCAGAGGGAGAGCGACACAAAGTAACTTCCCTGGAGGATAGACCTCCCCTTCCCTCCCATCTTGTGGGCCACTTTACATGTACATCCTTCAGTGTACATAGCATCTAGCTTCTATGCATGATGGCCAGGGGTGCAATATCTGCAAAAAAAAATAATAACAAGAAGTTGGTAATGACATGCAAGAGGGAGAAAAACAATTAAAATTAAGTCAGAGAAAAAAATGACACTTAAGGGACAATATTCACCCACTATTTCAAATTGAACATACTGCTGTCCTGGATCGAGCTTCCTTCTGTAGGAGTTGAGATATTCACCACCCACAAAAAAGGGGCTCTTAAGTGATGAGACAACAGCAGCTGGAGGATGAAGTAAGAGGCAGCACACAACGATAACAATACCTTGTGTCACTGAGGCAGAAATGACCAGTGGATAATTCGTGCAAAATCGAGAGCTAAAGTGCCTAAATTTCCAAGAGAAAAAAAGCTCTTCATCCTAGCTGTGATGTGAAGATAGTCCATCCATCTACTGTGGTATCTAGCACTGCATGGGCAATGGAATGGAATACAAGTGAAAAGATGAAAGAGAGAGAAATTTTAAATAGTCACTTCCCTGAGCAGGTGAGAAAAACAATTGTCTTATGGGAAAACTATCTTCCTTCTTCTTGGCAGATTCAAAAAGAAAAAAGTATCAAAATTGAATCGCAAAAAGACAAAACAAAACTTAATACGATTATTGTTCTAGAAATAGATTCACAGGATTTGGTTGATCACTGAGTTACAATAGAGACAGGGGATGTTCAAATTTGCATTTTTGTGCAAATTTAACTCAGCTAGTGCACATACAGAAATATGTAATGTTTTAACTTGCATTTGTATGCAATTTAAAATCTAAAATGATGTTGGATTGGAATAGAGACATGCACATGATGGATTGGAATAGAGACATGTGCACTGCAGGACAATCATCACAGCAAATGGTTTCTCTCTCTCACACACAATCACAAAATTTTGCAAAATTGCTGCACCAGACCACACCCACCATTTCTCATGCACACAGTATGTTATGACTTGACGACCATTGCCTATCAAACTCTAGCAAGTCTACTCAACACGCTCTGCCACTACAGCTAGCTATTCGGACGAGATTGAGCTGCCCTCACCTTTTTAACTTTGTTCAGCTTAAACCTATCTTCCAACGTCACTCAAGGACTTGCCTTCGCCTCAGACATCTTCACCTAGAATGTGAACACTCCAGGATTTGCTTCACTGAGGACTTGTCTTCACCTCAGGCATCTTCACCCAGACTAATTACACTCAGGACTTGCTTCCGTTGTGGCCTTATCACCTCAGTCATGTATCTTCACCTAGAATGTGAACACTCTAGGGCTTGCTTCGCTGAGGACTTGTCTTCACCCCAGACATCTTCACCCAGAATAACTTCGCTCTAGGACTTGCTTCCATTGTGGCCTTATCACCTCAGACATCTTCACCTAGAATGTGAACACTCTAGGATTTGCTTCACTGAGGACTTGTCTTCACCTCAGATAGCCTCACCCAGGATGCAAACAATCTGGGGATTAGCTTCACTGAGGACCTGTTCACCACCTCACCTAGAGCGACACTCTGGGATTTGCTTCACTGGGGACTTCTTCACCACTTCACCATGAATGACACTCTGGGATTTGCTTCACTGAGGACTTGCCTTCACCTTGGGAGCTGCTAATCTAATAATGCTTTAGTCTACTCGGAAGACCGACAAGCAAGCATTAAGCTGCTAAAAATATAGGCAAATTATGGTCGTCAACTCATAAAAATTAACCATGTTCCCCCCCCCCCCCCAACACACACACACATTTACGTGCACACAAAAAAGCACATGTAACTGGCCGTCAAGTGAAGATCTGGTTGGTAGAGAAATAGTTGTCCAGCTAGGTTGACTCGCTTCTGCAGGCATCGAAATACCTGCAGAAACGAGAGGAGGAGAGAGAGTAAATACAGATCATATACACTAACAAAAAAAGTGTGAAAATTCAATTTACCAAAAAATTAGTGAGCTAGCTACAAGTTGCAAAGAACCCCCCATTTGTTTGTTTTGTTGCGAGAACAACTGCCCGGCAAGAGAGCCAGACATACACCAGAAATGACAGCCGCAGACTATCACCCCAGCATAAGCTGGTATACTCTCAATGCATACCACAGCCGAAACTGCCCAGCAAGAGAGCCAGACATACACCAGGAATAATAGCCACGGATTGCCACCCCAGCATAAGCTGGTATACTCTCAATACACACCACAGCTGAACTCAACGGAACAATGCGAGCCATCAATTCCCTTCTCACTCGAGCTGTGCACACCTAAAGTCACAGAAGACATGCTGGCCAGACATGTATTCTGAGATAAGTTCACAGAGACTTATTTCCCTGGAGGAAATTCATCTGTCATCACTGCACTGATCAACAGGTGCATCCTTAACAAACAGTGCCAATCCATTGACAGGCTGTGGGGCAACTCAAGTGTCCAACACCCAAGAAGTCTACAGCCAAGATCACCACCAACATCCTACGGCTCCACATACCGTTAATGCAGGGGCAGTGATCCCAACCGAGGCTGGATGAGTGGAGGACAAATCAGTTTGCCACGGCTAGTCAGTGGATGATGGATGATGCTTGTCAAGGACACAAAAGTTGCTCAGTGCAAGACGACAAATGAACTTTTCCAGAAAAGCCAAATCGAAATTTGACAAAATCAGAAATGGCACAGCTCGAGAAAAATAAAACTGATGACTATTAATTTTTCTTGACTAGGGGCATAGATACCTTAGACTGCATGGTCTAACGTGTCTATGCCGGGTCCTCCAGACTCGCCATTAATTGCATTATGATCCGGATAGTACGGTGCCATGGTGAGCCTAGCACGGGCCTAAAATTAGCTACACAGTACAGCCAAAAAAAAAAAAAATCCTTTAGAAAATGCGCGCTACAACAATTACAACAAAATTTAACAATAATCTGTGCAACTTATCTTAAAAGTTATCCGTGAATATCAATCCATCGCCAGGAGAATCTTCTTGCGAATCTTTAATATCGCTATCCCACTGGCGGCCGAGAATCACCGCATAAATTCGTGCGTTCGTTCATCAGATCTCTTCTTCTCGCATCACTTGCCGTTCACCTTGATGAGATCTTGCCTCTACCCGAGGCCAGGCCAGGCTTGTGAGGAGAAGGCTCTGGGTGTACACCTGATTTTGAAGTTCGCAAAAAAATTAGAAGACTAGCTTGACTGCAGTATAGTATGCACTGGGCGCCCAGCATGTATTCAACACGTGTACAAAGTCTGATAATTCAAATAATTAGCCCAGCGCTGTGCAGCGTGTGTAGAGGGAGGGACTAGACGTGTTTGCGGGTTGTAAAGTTGTGGGAAAGTAGACCCAGTGGAGCCAGCCTAGTCACGGCCGCCAGTACTTGCATAGTGCGCATGCGTGGTACGCGTATGTATCAGTTCCATTCCGCGACCACTTGCAAATGTACGTCTCATTCCCAGACGTTATTCATAAGGACTACGCATGTGCAATTTGCCAAAGAAACTTTCTGTCGACCATTTACCTATTTCACCTCGTATATAGGCAACACTAAAGATTCTCTTGCGATATGTCGAAGAAGAAGGAATCTCGTAGCTCGCTAATAATTGTCACCTTAAGATATACACACAAAGAGTGATGTTACAAATTTAATAACACTATCATTACTAATTGTTATGATAAAAATTGGGTGATCATAATTAAACTAGTACTAGTATTCTAAGCTTGCTGAAGTTCATGTACTGCTGCTTTTAGCTGTTCTATGCTTTCCTGCATTTCCTTGACAGCAGTTGACAGGGTGATCACTTTCTTCATGGCAAGATTTAGATGAAATTCTCTGCTTTCTTCCTCATACTTTTGCACTTTACTCCTGTACATCTTTTCTTCACAACCAACAATGCTATATAGCTAAACAGGAAACCAATTCTCGTGCACACTCTTTTCGATGACGAGGCACATCTCTCAGCTCTCCTTTCCACTCACAGCCTAGTCCAGCAGCAATAGCATTCGGGCACCATACCTCATGGCTTTGGATGAGCTTATAAGAACGACGATCAGGAAAGCTTTCACTCCGCTCAAGACAAAATGGACATGTATTGAGAACAACAATACACTGCTTACAAATGAGCGAATTGCAGCAAAGAAATTGGTATGGTTCATGAGCAAGGCTTTTACATTGCTGGCAAAAAAGGTGGCTACTTGGTGGGTCAATAAAGTTGAACTTGCATCCATTGTACATAACAGTGTGTTCTGGGTTGTAAGTGTCTGTTGCCGGCAAATCCGGGCTGTTGTGGTATGATGATGCTGGTGATGGCGTTAGCTATAATAATGGCAGATGTCAGAAGATAAATTTATTATAATAATATTATTATTACATAGCCTCGACCCCAGGCAATGCATTTGGGCCCCATGCATGTTTTCAATGATACACTGTATATACCTCCTGTGAAGTCCGTGCTCGTACAATTGGCCATGGTCGACGTCTTGGCTTAGCCTTTGGTTTGTGGGTCCGCTGTATGGGACTCTGAATTTGGATGTCAACATTATTAGCTATTATTCATGCATGCATAGTATCGATCACAAATTTAATGATTTATAATACCTCATCTGCGGATTGATCATGCCGAGTAACTTTAATGCTTGGAACTTGAAGAGCGGAACCATCTGAATTATTATGGTGATATATTATCTAAAAATTAGAAGAATTAACTTACAGATTATTACTAATTGTACCAGTAACTGATGATGTAAAATGTGATGCAGTCTGATGATGATGGGTGGTAGCAGCATTTTGTCTCTGTTCCACTGCTGAGCCAGCATTGTTCATCTGCTCCACCTCCAACTTGGCCATCAGTAACTCAGCAGCGAGAACAGAAAGCTTTCCTTTGTCTGGTTCTGGAACATCCTCCATGGAAGAGTCTTCATTGTAGCCAGCTATCTGAAGAATACTCTCATATCCCTTCATGAGCTGGGGGCCCCCCTTGAAAGAAGGGTTAGGTCGTTCTGGTTTGATGAGATTAGTCACCAATTTAAGGAGTAAATCGTAAGAGGCGATCATCAAGTCAAGATAGTCTGCTCTTCCAAGTTTCTGTCATGAACAGGCCGACAAATAATATTAGGAACGCATAATATTATTAATCTATCATGCTCATTCCATGATTTGGTATGCATGCCATTTAATTTGGCTGGCTGTTAAAATCTTCTTATTACTGAATTATGATACTGCAATCATGCAGTACTGTAAATCTGGAGTTGAAAGTGTATGAACTTAACTTTACCTGGTTTTCATTCAATACTTTCTCAAACTCAAGGAATTGGTATCTTTCGCTACGGGTACCTCCATGTTTTATGCACTGATTTGCTTTCTCAATCTGATCCAGGGAAACTTCACGAGAACTGATGCCTTTAAACAATTGAATGAGCTCACGTTTCCGGATCCATTTATCATGATCAGCCAGTACAAAAGCATTCCTCCGTCGTCGAGGCTTAGGCTTAGGAGTTGACTTAGGAGGTACAAATTGACTTGGTAGAACATCCTCACAGCTACTAATTATATCTGTGTTATCCGGATCAGTCACATTCAAGTTGTTGGCATTGAGGTGGCAGGACACAGACCGTACGCGAATTCCAGCATTTCCACTACTATACTTTTCCTCAATCTCACTTGCAAGAGCATGATACTTAACTGCTGGTGAGCTCAGAGCAGTGATGAGTCCTTTCCAAGATGGTTGCGGATCCACACCCGACAACCAACGGCGCAGTAGTTCACGTAAACAGTCTTGTGGATCATCGTTCGTCTTTCTGATAGTATCCAAATAATCCGCAGTCATTCCAAGCTCCAATCCGATATCGTACCATTTTGCAGCAGCAGAAAGTATTTCGTTCCTTACTTTGCTGAGATCACTCGTACTCAGCTTGCTACACGCCATCAGCGCTATAATACGTGCGCATGCGCTTATGCATGCTGGCTGTGGGCAATTCTGATTGGCTAGCGCGAGTCATCTGATCACAATAGAAGCGAAGTTCACGCAGCAGCATAATAATAATTATTGGTTCACATTTCTCCATTTTCCCACATAATAATTATTAATGTTCCAGTTAAATACAAACAATAGAATGACATGACGTGCATTTGACAAAATTTAATTGTGATGCATAGAATGATGTGAAGGATATGAGATGCAAACAATGTGACCAAATGAGCTGCTAGAGTCCAATTCTCTTTGGAGTTCTCCTCGGGGTGCCAGGGTCCCTTCGACCAGGAGTGAAAATGGCCTGCTTCCTAAATACAAAGAAAAGTATAATACCATAGTTAATCAAATACAACGCATGATCCAATCAAGTTAACGATAAATTTTACAAATTCTCATAACGTTTATAATAATATTATTATGAGTGACTGACGACCTTTACCAAAAAAGTGCGTTTTTCAAAATTGAATTTTTTTCCATGCATTGTATTAGATTAAGTACGATAATAATATCACAATGGTAAAGGCCACAGTATCAGCCTGCAACAGCTGTGAAAGAACATGAAGGTCAGAAAGAGAAGAGACGGAGGGAGGGAGAGAGGGAGGGAGGGAGAGAGGGAGGGAGGGAGGGACTTACTTCATCTTCTTGCTTCTCTCTGAGTCCATCTCTTGTTGTCTTGTCTTCATCTCCTCTGAAGCAGCCAACATGGCCGCCTCCATCTCATCCAGCTTCTGCTTATTCTGCTGCTTCTTCATCTAACAAGAAAAGAAACAACTAGTACTGCTTAAAGCCACAGTCAGCTCATGATAGATGACATACTGTATAGCCGGAAATATTGGCGGAATTAAATTTGGTGGTTGAGCCCAAAATCGCTATTGCAAGAATATTGGCAGATTTAAATTTGGCGGTTCAGTACGAGATCGCCATATGTATATACAGAGTATATATCGAGTAGGAAATTTTGGCGGATTCCGCCAAACCGCCAAATTTCTGGCTATATGGTAAATATTATGAGAGAGGGGAGAGAGAGAGAGAATGCTTGACTTACAAATCTTGTTGAAGTTGATTCTTTGACGGTGAAGAACATTGGTCCTAGCTCAGCCAACCAGTGGCCGTCCACTGCAGTCACACACTGCATGTACTCCTACAGCAGCAACATGGAGGGCAGAGAAACAGCAATGTAGCCATGCACTCACAATAAATATCATACCGTAGTTAATCTAATACAACGTATGATCCAATCTAACATAAGAAATTAGCATTAATTTTTACGAATTCTCATAACGTGTATTATTATATGGAGGGATTGACGACCATTACCAGAAAAGCATTATTTTCCATACGTAGTATTAGATTAAGTACAGTACATGACTCTGACATACTCACAATGAAAATTAATTACACCGCTTATTACCTTTGATGTCATGACGAGCTCATGGTAGACGACATAGTCTGGAGTGAAGCCCATGCCAAAGAGGGCACTAGTCGGGTGGAGGTGACAGGGCATGCCCGTGCGACAGTTGACATACTCACCAATACCCTGGAGGGGGGGGGGGTGGAAGAGAGAGAGGGAGGGGGGAGATAGAGAGAGAAAGGCAGACAGATAGACAGAAAGTGAGAAAATTTGAATTTTGGTAAAATTTTCGGAGTGCATGAGTGTATTAATTTTGCCAAAAATGGTGTTTTCTCTCTCTAACAGACTACCTTAGGGCTACGATTATTTGCGGGTACAAATTCTAGCTGATTTCACAAATAGCGCATTGAACGGGAAAATTGACATTCTATTTATTCGAAAATGTTGAAAAATTAATATTTGCGGGTATAATTTTTAGCGAAAATTAGGCAAATCGCTAATTTAGTACCCGCAAACAAAAGTGTTCTAAGATACTTAGTTACACATACCTTGAGTCTAGCTGCTTGGTGAAAGTAGGCGGAGCATATACACTTGCGTACGATGTCCCACTCCGTTCCAGATGATGTCACCGCCAGCTTCTGGGCATCCATAATGTCTTTCAGCTGCTGTCTGACCTCTCTGACCTTTCGCATCGCCTTGATGTGGATGAAATGCTCTGAGCACCAGCGAGAGGAATAACTGAGGAAACAAGGGATTAAATTTTAACCAAAATTAGTTTTTCTTTCTCTCATAGAATATATAAGTATTGACAGTGGGCTACGATTATTTGCGGGTACAAATCTTAGCGGATTTTGGAAATAGTGTGTTTAGCGGATACTCATTTTCAAAATTAACATTCTATTTATTTGAAAATGTTGAAAATTTTAATATTCGCGGGTACAAATATTAGCAAAAATCGGGCAAATTGCTAAATTTAGTACCCGCAAATGCACACCCACCCCCTCTGAAACAGTCTCTAAAATGATCCACTGATATTAATTTAAGCTGAGTCTGAACATGATATGCAGTTGGTGATATTGCTGACTTGTTTGTCTTCCACTGCTGGTAGACATGGAGGTAAGTGAGATGATCACTCTCTGGCACTTGGAACTTCTCCCTGGCCTGGTCACTCTCCTCCTCTCGACCTTTAGGACGAAAGAAGATCGAAGGGACAGACAGCATCGACACAATGATCTGGAGCGAGAGAGAGGGAGTGAGAAAACATCTTAGACAGCAATCATAATGTAATGGGGATGCCCCTTTAATTATCAAATAACAAGCCAACGTTACACTGAGAAGAATGCCCAACCGAACCATATTCCATCAGCACTCCCAGAGGGTATTTCCCTTTAATTTTGTTCCCTACCTACTCACCAATACTTCAGCGCTACACTCCATTTCGACTGAAGCCAGAAGCATCTTTGACAGTGCAGGGTCAAGGGGGAACTCTACCATCTGTCTACCGAGATCAGTCAGAGCTCCAAGGTCCGTTAGAGCTCCAAAGATCCAAAGCTGGTACATCGAATTCAAAATATTCTCCTACAATAGAGATTTAAAAAAATTACTGTAGAGAGAGGGAATTTTTTGCCAAAATTAGAGAAATTTTAAAGGATGTCCAATAGAGGTAGAGGTAAAACATGTAATACATCATATACTGTGTTTATGCTAATAGAACGTTAAAAAATAACTGCGATCTTAAATTTTGCGTGATTTTCTGGTAAAAGTCGTCACACGCTCCATTAAGATACACTATGAAAAATCCTAGAAGGCGAATTTCCTTGTGCTAATTAGATCATGCATTTCATTAGCATAAACACGGTATATTATTTTGTACTATACTGTAACTGCCATAATAATGTAAAATTAATGAGGACACTCCTTTAATCAGCAGTAGCCGGCCGTACCTGAGGGGGCGGGTCCATGAAGTGAAAAGTGAGTAGGTCCTCCACTCCTAGCGACTTGAGAAGCAGCACAACATTGGCAAGGTTCGTCCGCTGAATCTCAGGAACAGTCGACTTCAACATCTCATTCTTGTAACCAGACTCAGTGTACAGGCGAAAACACTGACTGTAAGACACAATATTTTTGGGGGGAATATGTGTAGAAAATTGTCATCATATTATAATACGGTACATGTACATGTTGCTATGATACTAATTAGAGGGGCATACTCACCCTGCCCCTGTCCTCCCAGCTCGTCCTGAACGCTGATTAGCATTAGCCTGAGGGAGGGAGGGAGAAGAGAGAGAGACAAGCATGTACATGTACATGTGTACAGGGCACATGCATGTACCGTATTTCTTCTAAAAATTCGGTATGAAAATAATCATATTATTACTCGAGCTTCACCGAAGTTCTAGAGGTTAATATCAACAATCCATCTGTGTATACATATTTTATTCCTATTTATAGCATATACACGTGACGAGCTTTGCCGAAAATTAGAAATTATTTTTCTATCATTCGGGTAAAGGGTGCCGAATAATTATATGTACATATGTAGAAGGACCAAATTTTTAGAAAAAGTACGGTATATGGAATAAAATGCTGATTACAGTACTATATATTATGTGTACCTGGCTGATGGGGTAGACCTGTAGTGCATCCATACCAATGCGAGGGTTGTACACCTTCAACTTGCAATAGCCACAGTCCACGACAAACATTATACCATCAACTGAGAGAGAGAAAGAGAAAATTATAAATTATTTTTATGATTTTTGTCTAGTTTTCTCTCACCAGTGAGTGAAGTCTCTGCAATGTTGGTAGCAACCACACACTTTCTGACGCCATCAGGAGCTTTCTGGAATATCTTAGCCTGGAGGTCAGAGGGCAACTGCGAGTAGATTGGTAGGACGGCAAGGGGCGGGGAATCTTCCAACTCGGACAGACGCTCTAGGGGAGGGGAACAGAGAGAGAGAGAGATGAGCACAAAATAAAATTCCAAGATTCAGAGGCATACCGTATAGCCGGAAACTTTGGTGGGAAATTAAATTTGGCGGTTTGGCGGTCTATATTACAACCGCCAAATTAAAATCTGCCAATATTCTTGCAATAGCTATTTTGGGCTCAACTGCCAAATTTTTAATTACCGCCAATATTTCCGGCTATACGGTAATCCACTGCCATTAATTTATTTTCATTCCTGACCTGATATAGCCTCACATGTGACCTCTATCTCCTCTTGTCCTGGCATAAAGATGAGTATGTCACCTTTAGATGGCTGGAGATGGATCTGAATCGCCTGCTTTACAGCACTCTCCACGTAGTCTTCGGAAGGGTTACGAGTGAAGAGGACATCAACCGGAAACGTTCGACCAGGGATCGTGAATGTTGGAACATTGCCGAAGAATTTAGCAAATTTGTCAGCATCCATTGTGGCCGAGGTGACTATCAGCTTCAGGTCATTACGACGAGATACAACCTGAAGAGAGAGAGAGAAGGGAGAGAGGGAGAGGGGGAGAGAAAGAAAAGTTGATTGCTTATGATATATTTCAGCTTGATCTGTGACACCTACGAAACTATTACCTTAAGGACACTTTTGTTTGTGGGTACCAAAATTTATGTAGCAAAATTTGGCAATTTGCCTAATTTTTGCTAAAAATTGTATCCGTAAATATTAAAAATTTTTTGAATAAATAGAATGTTAATTTTAAAAATCGCTAAACTGAGTACCGCCAAGAGTATAAATACGCTATTTCTGAAATCCACTAAAAGTTGTACCCTCAAATAATCGTAGCCCTAAGGAATACCACAGAATGAACCCACTAACATAGCTCACTCAATAAAACACAGATACAGCTACACAAAGTTAATGGCATTTGTGATGTTGGGTAAGGGGTCGTCACCTCTCTTAGTAGGCCAAAAAGTACATCAGTGTTGAGTGATCGCTCATGAGCTTCGTCCATGATGATGGCGCTGTACATGTCCAGGTCCGGCTCCCTCAGGCTCTCGCGGAGGAGGATACCATCTGTCATGTACTTGATGAAGGTAGACTGAAGGAGAGAGAGAGAGAGAGAAGAGGGGGGAGAATAGAATATAAAATTTAATAGTGTTAGCTAAAATAGGTGGAATCAGCATTAAAATTCGATTACTGTGCTTATGCTAATAGAATGCAAGGTAAAAAATAATTACGATTTTAAATTTTACGCGATTTTCTGGTAAAGATGGTCGTCACATGCTCCATTAAGATACACTATGAAAAATCTTAGAACGCTAATTAGATCATGCATTTTATTAGCATAAATTGTGTGCATTCTTTTTCTCCCCCTCCCTAACTCACCTTTGATGTGACATCTTCAAATCTTATCGAGTATCCCACCTCCTCTCCAAGTTTGACTCCAATTTCCTCTGACACCCTCTTAGCGACAGACATGGCAGCCACTCTTCTTGGTTGGGTGCAGCCAATCATTCCAACGTTGCTGTAGCCATCTTCGTGAAGATACTGCGTCAGTTGCGTGGTTTTACCAGAACCAGTTTCACCGACTATGATCACGACGTTGTTGTCACGAATCACAGACAATAGCTACAGGTACAAAGAAGGCAACAAAAAAATAACATCATAATAATCATATTTTCAGTTTTGACTCATGATCAGGAAATTTTCGTCGATAAAAATTTTTCATCGATATTTCCTGACAAAAATTAAATACGCTAAATACTTGAATATTGTGCGTGTTAGCTAATACAGTGATGTATTACATGTACGTACATTCGTGTATGCGACGAAAATTAGTCTACGTGAAAATTTAACAAGTAAAATATTTTACCAGCGAAAATATACCGATCTATGGTACATGTAATGTACATGTAATTGTACATGAAATTCGATAGTTGCACACTAGCACAAGTATTAATGCGGAGGCATAAAAAAATAATTTTTATGGGAGGAAATTTTCACGACTGCCAAGTAATTCAATCATAAAAATAGCACCCCACGAAAAATATCTGCCTAGGATTTCAATTTTAGGGTACGTCATACTCTCATAGACAGAGTTTGAGCCGTAGGTACAGTGGTCTCTTACCTGCTGTCTGACTGCGTAGATTGGTAGAAACTCTCTTTGCTGTTTGAGCGTCTTGCTCTTTGCGAAGCTGCTGACAGCTTGGCTCTCCCCCTGGATGTGGTCTGCAAACTGCTGGTCAGACTTGTAGTTAGTATTACCATCTTCAGAAAACTTCGGATCCTGAGTGTAAAAAGAAATATTGAAAATTCAGCATCTCTAATTAAACAACACGCTAAAATAACTTTCTATTCTTGGTGATTTGGTAGTATAAATTACATGTATATTATCAAAATCAGAATTTCACAAAAATAATGCTATTTACTGCCATTAAAAGATGGGGGGGGGTCTCACTGGCCCCCTCACCCCACTGAAAATTCCTCCCTCCCCCCCCCAGCCTATACATATACCTGTTCTTCCTTAGCCTTGACCCCAGACATGTCACTAGGAGAGGGGGAATTCTCACTGCCCCCCTCACTGAAATTTCCCCACTGCCCCCCCATATAGTCTATACCTGTTCTTCCTTAGCCTTGACTCCAAGGATATTCCCCAGCTTGGTCCCAGCCAGCTCCCAGTGCTTATTCTGAGCCTTCTTTCTCTCTTTCTCCTCACGATATCGACGAACAAGCTGGCTACCCTTACGAGACAAAATCGCAAGGTCAGAGGTCGGGTCCTTGACTGGGATAACTGGCTCAACCTTTTTGAGTGTGTATGCAAATTTAATGCATAGAGCAGCAAAATAATATCAGTGTTAATTCTTTCATTTAGATATTTATACTGTATAGCCGGAAATATTGGCAGGAATTAAATTTGGCGGTTGAGCCCAAAATCGCTATTGCAAGAATATTGGCTAATTTAAATTTGGCGGTTCGGTATAGGATCGCCATATGTATACATGTACATGTATATGTGAGTAGGAAATTTTGGCGGATTTTAATTTGGCGGTTGTAATATAGACCGCCAAATTTAATTCCTTACCAAATTTTCCAGCTATACGGTATTATAGAGTGTGCTTGTTTGGTAGTCTGTGGGTGGAGCCTGATATACTTCAGAAACGAGGGGGTGGGGGCTACTAAGGGGTTAAGATAATAATTCTATCCAGAAACGAGGGGGTGGAGGCTACTAAGGGGTTAAGGGAATAATTCTACCCATACCTGAGTTGTGAATACGATCCTTCCGCTGAGAAAGGGTGGTACCATGTTGTGGACCAGAAGGTGAACTTTAGCCTCGTGTTCTTCCTCGAAGTCTCGGTCAACGTCGAGTTTTCTCACGATGCCGCTCGTCAATAGACGATTCTCCTCCCATTTCTCGTTGTCCTGCAGGAAGGGGGTGTGGCAGGGGGCGGGGCAGGGAAGAGAGGTCAATATAAAGCACATGTACATGTGTATGGAGCATCAAATATGCCTATTCGGTTGAAATGGACATGCACAACTGAAATTTTATGGCAAGCAGTAAAATGGCCCAAATACTAATGAAAAAGTACGACATACAGTAGATGGAAATAGCTGGTAAAGGATGAGAGAGAGAGAGGAAAAGAGAGCTTACCTTGTTGATTTGTCTCTGCTGAGCTGACATTCTCTTGACAGCATGTTTTGCCATCTGCTCCTCCTTCTTCTTAGTGTACTCCTCAGGAATATCAGCGAAGGGGTTGTTGCGATCATCATAACCACCATCAAAGTCATACCATGCTCGATCCAATTTCTACAAAAAAAAACAAGATACAATGATACTTGTGGCACAAAGTATGAAAACAGCTTCACTATATAATTGTCTGTGTCTGTAAATAATTTCACGCAAAATAATTTTATTACTTTGCGAAAATGAAAAATTTATGAATTACAGTACGTATATGCATGACTTAGGGAAAAAATTATACCGTAGAATCCCGCGATTACGCCCCCCCCTCGCGCATAAGCCCCCCCTGCATTTTTAGCTCAAGTTCCTGCATAGGTAGTTTTGTCTCGCGTATAAGCCCCCCCCTCCCTGACTGTAAAATGGGGTCCATAAGTCAATAAAAACAGTAGCTACAGCTAGCAAACTAGCTATTTGTGTCACAATATGCCTTACTTTGTCGTTTTTCTCGAGTTTTGCCCACCAAACAGCCAGAGAAAGTACAGAGATCGCGCGCCCACGTGATATTCGGCGGTCGGTAATGGTCGTCACACGGAAATGTTAGGATCCCGCGTATAAGCCCCCTCCCCACTTTTGCCCAATCCTAACATGCACAAAGGGGGGGCGCGTAATCGCGGGATTCTACGGTACTTGGTATGAATTACAGTACGTATATGCATGACTTAGGGAAAAAAATTATACTTGGTAATAAAATGACCTCTGACCTTTTGTTCTTCCTCCCACTCTTCTCTCTCCTTGTTGGTCTTGAACTTGACTCCGCCCACTTCCTCCTCATCCTCCCCTCCTCCGCCAGAGGGGCGTGGCGTGATCCCAAGGCTCTTCCTGTCATCAGCCCAGGCATTGTAACGATGTGTGGGCGTCGGGAGGGGAGTGTCTGTACTGCCCCTGTAATCAGCAACAGAATTCTTATAGCAACTATACAATCAAATAATATTGTATGGCCCGGTAGTTTGCCTAGTAAATTTACAATACCGTAAATCACGAATATTTCGTTGTTAAAATATATTCGGACAGCTTGGCTTGTGTGAAAATTAAACACATGAAAATACATGCATAATATTAATTCAAATGCAGTACAGGGACGTTTGTCCGAATATTATTAATTATCGCATGAAATATTTTAGATATGAAATATTCGCGATTTACGGTAATATATTCGTAGTCAATCATCCAGCCTCTATATGGGACACGTGCATGTATAATGTGGACTTTCTATCACTGTACAAGTTACCTGCTTGAGAATCCACTGTCCCTGCTGGGAGCTGGAGAGGGAGTATCTGCAGAAAATAATGGACGGGAGGATATTACTTTGCACTTGGAAAGGATCTTCAAATATACATGCTACAAACAAATGTTTACTCGAAAATTTATCCTGTGCACTACATGTACCACGTTTATTCTAATGATGCAAGCTAAAAAAATAATTATAATTTCAACTTTTGCCGGTTTTTCTCGAAATTCCATTAAGACACATTACAAAAAGGCATAGAATGTGAATTTTCTTGCACAAATTAGATCTTGTATTTTATTTGCATAAACACGGTATTATGTGGATGCATCCATACCTCTCGTTTTGAGATAGGGAGTTGTATTACCACGCCCCCTATCAGATCTCGGTGTCTCCTGCTCCCACTCTCTCTCCCGGATCCTCCGCTGGGACTCGTCCCCTCGATCATCCCCTCTCCCCCTCCCCCTTTCTCTCCCTCTGTCTCTCTCCGACAATATCAGGTCTCGATCTCTCTCCTTCCTCTCCCTCCCTCTCCCCTCGGCAGAGCTCGATGCATACAGGCCTTGTCCCTGGTCTCGTTTTAGCCGACTCTGCATTTTTTCCAAAGCTTGTTCACTGACACCACCAGGATGGGAAGGAGTGTCCAATAAAGATGAACGATATTTTCTATCCCTAGCACCATCAGAACGTCCAAAGCTGATTCGAACTCCAGAGTCGTCATAATTTGAATCTTTCTTGTCCCATTTTCGCTCAATTTTTTGCCGCTTTTCTCCACGCACGCCGCTGCTACCTTCCTCCGCCTCTCTCTCGGCACGTTTTCGTCTCGCTAGTACGTCTAGTCCCAGGAGAGAGCCTGATGGTCGTTTGAATGTTTCATCCGACTTTTCACGATTTTGATCTTGCTTTTTCTTGATGATCAGGCCGCCAGCTTCGTTCCCCGAGCCAGCCAGCCGATGCGTAGAGCGATCGAAGGACGACATGGTCGATTTCTCTAGGTCAGCTCTGAGCTATGGGATCCACTCAAACGTTGTGTTCTAATTGACGCACACCAACAACGTGTTGCGCGCGCGCCGTCCAGGTTACTTCCACTTCCGGGAATTAATTGATCAGTGGCCGCATCAATACGTTGCCACAGACACGCCCACCGGCTTTCTTTGAACGTTCCTCAAAATTTGAAAGTTGGAGCGTAACCAAGGTGCTGTTTATCGTTGTTATTCGGTGCTTGGTGGCAAAGATCGAGCGATCGACGTATAAAGACTTCGAAAGTGGGTAATGTCTTCGGAGCTCTACCAGGTGAGGGTCGGTTTCTGACTTGTCTAGCCACCAAAAAAAGCTTAGAAGCTTAAAAGCTTTAGTCACCTATCTACTACTAATGAGTTTACTGTTTTAGCTGAACGAGCATGGCTTGTAATCTGCTAATTAACGTTTACAACCAAAATTAATTAGTTTAAATATTTAATAGATCATGAGATAGCTGATCTGAAAAGTTTATGATGTGTTGATCTTTGTCCTTTAAATTTATAGAGAATTTCCCCCCTCTAAGAGGTCTACGAATATGAGGAGATCCCTTTAATTAGGACACTATGCATGGTACCACTTCTACGAACCTATCCCTGAACTAATTTTCATACAATAGATTATGTTATAATCATGTTTTTGTATTTTTAGGTAGAAGAAGTACTTGGCAGAAAGAGCGAGAGTGGGCGTGTCTATTACAGAATAAGGTGGTCCGGCTACAGCTCCCAGTACAACACTTGGGAACCAGAAGAGAACCTAACGAATTGTAAAGATTTGATCAAAGAATTCATGGAGAAGGAAGGAAATAAGGTGAGGAGGGGTGAAGGATAGATGTAAACTTGATCGGTCATCAGCAGTGCTCCTCCTGGGAATATCTTCAGTAGGTAGAAACTGAGGTGGGACTGGTCTAAAATTGTGCATAATATTCTTGGTATTTGGTAGCTTGCAAGAATCAAGTATATAGATCAGCTGCTGAAATGTTTAACTGTGGTGAAAATTTTCGCCATCTTAACAAGGAATACTCGGCTGAAGTAATATTATTCATGCATACAAAATTAATGTTGCTTTACAATATTCACGTACGCATGAAGTCATTCATCCCCCCCCCCCCTTGCCGAGCATCGAGTAGCCTCTCTGCATACATGCCCCTAGGGAATTGCACTGATTAGAATATTATTATTAAAACATTCTGGAATTTTTAGCCTACACATGTACATGTGCTAGTGGATTTTTAGTGCTAGGACCGATTTTTTAAGAGCACTATTCTTTTGTCAAAGTTTTACCACATGACTGTATGCCTGAATACAGATTCAGTGCATCCATGTAGGGGATTCTGAAGCATGCAAAGTCTTCTAACCATTTCCTATGACCAGTACTGATGTCAATAACAGGCTACATGTATAAACAAAACAATGGCAAAAATGGCTACTTATCTTTAGATAAATAAATCCTTATTATAATATAAAGTGTTTCCTTGATCTATTTCACTCTTTCCATGCATTCTTATTTCCCTTCCCCACACAGGAGCGCAAGAGGACCCTTCGTTCCTCCCCAGCTCGTAGCAAGCGAGCCCTCGCTGCCACAGCCGCATTATCCAGTGATGATGAGGGGGGTGCTGCCACTAAAACCCCTCAAAAGAAGCAGCAAAGGTCACGGAAATCTCCCGGAAGGCCTGCCAAAGCTACCAAACAGCAGCAACAGCCTTCCTCCTCCTCTGGTGTGTCATCTCTACCTGCTGGGTTATTCGGACGAGACTACAAGTTGAGGCCGAGAGAGAACAAGCTTCTAGCCGTGTCAAGCGACGAGGAGAGCTCACCTGCCGTCACTCGTAAAGCAGCCAAGACTACGACACAGACGAATAAAGCGGACGGACGTATGTCACTTACAGAGTCCAATTTTAGAAAGAGGATCGCTGATGTGAACAAAGGAGCGTCTACTTCTAAAAAGACGACTAGTACACCACAGGCAAAGAGCTCTACCGCAGCAAAGCAGGATTCACCACAGATCAAGACAAAGTTGAAATTCGATTCATCCAAGCGTCGCTCAGGGAGGAATAAGCAGCCTCTGATCTCCATCGAGCAAGTGACGGAGGGAGAGGAGAATAAAAACACGGATCCTAATCTCTCAGTTATCGCTGAAGCGGATGAAGATCCCATACAAGAAGCAAAGGAGCCAAATCCTGCGGATACGAGCAGTGATGGGGGATTCCCCGGCTGGCCTCCTGTTGGCTGGAAGGAGTTTGCGATCGCCGCGTTTGTGACGGGCGTAGCCGCTGTGGGGTACGTCTGCTACACAACCGATTACTGCAAGTACTGCTAGCTATTAAAATGACACCACTTTATAGTGTAGCCAATCCACCATAATTATAATAAGTATCACTAAGTAGTTGCTTCACTCCTGTGTTAATTAGGTTATTTGTAGCTCAGAGTTTGAGAAAGAGAAACTGTATATTTTTTCTATTACATGACTTGTGCTATTTGTATCTTTTTCTGCGAGTATTGTAGTCGCACACATCACACTTGTTTGGCAGTCCATTAGTACATAGAACTTTATTATCACATGCAGTATTTTTAACCCGACTCTTTCCTTTCTATTGTTAGAAAATGCACTAGTCTTGCATATATATCCCATTATTTGATAACAATTAAATTTTAACACTTGTATAATTATTATGACTTTGTAGTGGGAATATTTTGATTTTTCTCCCCTATAATTATAATTATTGCTTGACCACCAATAATTCAATTTTAGCTACCATATTATTATAGTATGGCACTGCAGAGCGCAGCCTAGGGCATATCCATATGAGCATGCAACTGGTAATGCAGTATCAACAGCTTGGAAAAAATATATTTTTTTCAGTTTCATACAGAAATCTTGAGCTCTTTGCTTTTCTCTCAATAATTTATTTTTGGTGCATATAATATACTATAAATCCATTAGAGTATAAAATAAAAACTAAGACAAAAACTTGACTTTCTTCTTTTAAAAAATAATATCTCTAATCAGTCGAGTACTGGACTCTCTCTGCCGCTACAAAGTATTCTTGCCTGTTTTGTGTGTCGTGCCATCCGATTGGTCCAATCTCACAGTCAGCACAGATCAGGTACTTCTCTCTCCCGTTGACAGTATTTGAGAAACCCACATTATCAAAGTGGAACATGTCGCTCACCAACCAGAATTGAGTGGGCGTGTCTCCAGACGGCTCGGAGCCAATGCTGTACTTTGACGCCATATCGGGTAGGAAAATCTGCAGTAGGACAATGAATTATTATGGTAATAGAATATCAACGCGAACAGCCATACATTTTCAAGGTTGAATTTTTCGTGGATTTTGTCAAAATTTTCTCCCACGAAAATAACAGATATATGTACATTAGAAGAGAGAGTGCCTGCCATGACAAAAACAGTGCCTAATAATTTACAACATCATTGCCAACGCACTGAAGCGAGCGTGACCAACTATAACAGCTGTGAATATCATCAAAATTCCAAAAGGGTAATATTATAAAGTGTCAATGATCTATATATATCTGGCAGCCTTATCCACAGACTAGACGCTCCCAGCATTTCAACGTTACATGCAGCGCTTGAGGATGAAGTTGCACAGCACGCGAAGAAAAAGTTATCGAGATGGAAATCTATGCGAAGGAAAGGGTCGTCAATATACAACACTTCCCAAAAAGCCTCGATACCATGGGATTAATAGTATTGAAGCTTGTTGATTGACTATTTTATGAACGTACTTGTTTCTTTACTAGAGTAGCGTAGCCGGGCGCCATGATCTTGCAGTTGCAGTGGAGACAGACCAGATAGAACTTGTTCTTTCCCGATTCTACTTCCTCCAGATCTTTAAACTGCACAAAATTAGAAGATTCCGATTTTGATTGTCCGAAGATTATATCGTTGGTGAGTTGGATGCCTCCGATCTGCTGCGCTCCACGACCAGCACTCGCACTATCACCTTCAGCCATCGTCGGGAAATGCTGAGTCAGCAAATTGACTTAATTGTTGGGGATTTCCCCAATATGCGTGCAGGTGGACTGAGAATCGACAGTATCTGTTAGAAAAAGGAGTCTTGGTCCAATATGAAGGCGAAAGAGAAGGATTCCAGCGTTGACTCAAAGTTTGTGAAGGCTTTCAAGGCGAAACAATCATGGGATAAGGTAGACATACTTTATGTGAAACCATTCTAAATAGAGCCCATCAATACATGTACCCATTTTGCCATACCATTAGGAGGACTTTTTGGACGTGATATACTGGATGAGGCAGTGTCTATCTATTGTGCTAGGGGTCATCTGGGGGGTCATTCCAATGCAGGGATTTGTCGGAATGCTCTCGTAAGTCATGTAATTATGAACTCAGCCATGGCCATTTCTCTCTCTCTCTCTGCTGCAGATTCTTTGCCGCAAACATTGGTATAGTGTATGTGTACCATACAGTGTACCAGGCCATCGATGCGGAGGAGTATGGTGGAGTATGGGAGCTGGTTAAGGAGGGAATGATGGGATCATTCGCACTCTTCCTGGTAGGTGCCCCCCCCCCTCTCTCTCTCTCTCTTTCTCTCTCTCTCTTTTTGTACGTTCTTTTTCAGCTTATATACACTCAAATGCATACATATGCAGGTATGTTGGATCTTGACATACAGCAGTTTACACTTCTGATGGCGTATCGTCCATCGCTAGGTTCAATTATCGATCTGTAATAATCCGTGGTTCAGTTATCAATTAATCCGTGATTATGTACATGTATGTGTGTCTTTGCTTAATCTGTCTTCTGTATTATTTATTATGATTGAGTGTCCATTATTTCAGCCTTGGCTCGGGAGTTACTGCTCTGAAGATAGGGGTCATTTTTACCATAGCGGTTTTGCAGAGCATAGTATTCTTAATAAGGGAGGCCATAATATTGTGCCATGCAATGGACCCGAGTCATCATTAGACTGTAGACATTCACTAGATACTAGCGATGTTGAAAGAGTACTTAAAATTATTAAGCTTGCAAATAATATTATTTACCATCTCAAATGCGAAGTTATGGAATATGTGACAGTATATACAATGTAGATGAGAATTGTGAGTCATTGTTTTCTGGGCAGTGGTTTTGTAATGATTGGCTTGGGTCGATTCTTGAAGATGATCTTTTTAGTTATCAGTGCCACAACTTCATACTCTGTAGTCCCTCCAGCGGCGCCAGCAGTGGGCTGTGGTTCCATTCCCATTTCCCATTCCACCCCCTCATCGCTAGAAGCAGTCTTAGATTTCTTCCTTAGTACAGCAAAAGGTTTATCCAATGTCAATATCTTTCCAGTCAGCAAATGATGTCCGACGATCAGGCTTGGGGTACCACGACTATCAAAGTGTAGATCACCAACGTGCATGCTATTGAATGGAACTTGATCTCGTGTCTCTAACTGTCCCTGAAGTTCCACCATCCCCCACTCACGGTCCCCAGTGGGCATGCGCACAAATAGCTGAACCATCACGCTGTCTGCTGGATCTTCTTCAACAGCCTTCCATAGCAGAGCTATATAGCTGCTCTCCTTTGCTCCAATTCAACGAATTAAATTTTCAACATTCCTCAGCGCAAGCATGTGCGCGTATTGGCAGCTGCACTTTACCAGATATCGATAAGCGGCCGTGGATGGAGAGCAGCGAATCCGAAGGTGAGTTCTTTGTCTTTGTTGCTATAAAACGCGATCGCTAGCTCTAGGGCGATCTAGCATGATGCAGGCGATATCGGGACACAGATTGATTATAATTTTTTGACCCGATCGCTACCCCCGCGCGCAGCGATTTATCCTTCGAAAAGAAGTGATAAAACGCTGCGCTGGAACACAGAGAGAAAGAGAGAGAGAGAGAGATCCGCCATGGAAGGGAATAGTCACAATATAATTTTTAGGAACTTTGTAGATAATTCGGATCAATCTATGAATAATTAATTATGCTAATGACTGTATCACTTGAATTTTTGATATTAAATGATTGTAGCAAATTTACTGCACATGTACTGATTTATTTCACAGATTTTGAACCACTCATTCGAAAGAAAAAGAAATCCATTGTGACCTTAGCAGACCACCCCACTGGTACATCAAAGGCAGCGTCGTCATCCACTCCGACTATCGGCAGATATGGAACATCTTTTTGCGGACCTATCCACAGCAGTATGTCCAGCTTTATCCAGTCGGCTCTAGCTGAGTCCACTACCCCCAGTGCTGGCACTGCTCAAATAAGAAAGGCTGTTCCTGTGAAAGCTAGCTCCAGTGCCAGATCAGCGTCGGCCGCTGCTAAGAGGTGGCGGGGTAGAGAGGAGAAGGGAACACGCTCAACGAAGAAAGTTAAACTAGGTGAGTGTCTGTGAACTGTTGAAGTGTCAGTATTGAGCTGTGATTCGATTGGTCACTCATAGTCCCGAGGCCGAGCAAAGCAAGTGAAATAGTGAACCTCCAACTGACCAATCAGATTCCTGACTTACAATACCTTACAATACCTACATTACCTACATTACCTTACATTGGAATGTAGTTGTAATAAATACTGTGGTCTGATTGGTCACTCAGAGGCCCAAGACTGTGGCATCACGAGCAAAACGAAGTGAAATTGTGGACCTCCAACCGACCAATCAGATTCCTGACCTATATTACCCTTACAATACCTTACAATACCTTACAATACCTACAATACTTACATTATATATTAGAATAATATTATACAAACTGTAGTTGTAACAAATACCGTGATCTGATTGGTCACTCAGATGCCTGAGGCTGTACCAGTATCACACCACCAAGCTAAAAATTCGTCACATTTTTTTCAAGGGATGTCAAAAAGTGTGGAATATTGATATACACACAATATATTTCACTCATAATATCTTGTGTTTTCAGGTGTTGCTAGACTAGCTGATGGAGTTCAGTGGCCTGGCAGTGATCTGTACTCTGACCCCTTGGAGGGCACTGGTGGGCAAGACTCGGACACTATCGAGAGCTATAGCGATGACAGCTTCAGTGATATCAGCGTACACACATCTCCGGAGATTGGAAGAACGCCGCAAATTGATTGGTTAGAAATTAACGACTCTGGTGGTACATGTACTAGTCCGGGAACGTTGGAGGGTACCAGGTTGCCAGGGGCAACGGAGAAAAGAGCTGACTCAGCAGAAATGAAGCAGAAGAGAGGATGGAAAAAGAGACGATTGAAACTGCAGACTTCCACACCACTCTATAGGCAGACACTACCTGAGGTATGTTCATGTCTGCATATATGCATTTGCAGCATGATCATATTCAATTTTGAGAGACTGATTCGGTGAGTACTGTAGATCTGGAAATTTTTGTGTAAAGAAACTTCCATATGATAAATTTTCATGTATATAAAAAAATCATAGGAATGACCCCTTACTGCATTAGCGTTAATAATGCATGCTAATTTTCGTAAGATTAATTTTCGTAGCCGCCATCAACTATGAAATTATTTTTACAACGAAACTTTCCAGATTTACGGTATATGTACATGTAGAATCTGATTTCACTGATTCTAAAAATTTAATAATAATATTATTTCAGAATTTTGTCTCCTTGGTTAAAAACACCTTTAATGTACATAAGCAATTACATGTACATGTAGGTTGTATTGATTTCTCTGCCATGCAGGATGTGGCTGATACCATTGATAGTGACTCATACAGCAGCGACGAGCCGGAACAGGAGGAGGGGGTGAGGCCACGCCCCTTTGAGCCACGCCCACTTGCTACCACACCATCAGAGACTCGCTCCAAGATCCCCATCTCCATGGCAACCATCTACGCTGATCCCCGTGACCCTCCAGAATACATGAGCATAGAAACTCCACCAAGTTCACCGGAATTGAATCAACCCTATCACTGTGATCAACTTGATCAATCTGACATCAATCGAACTAAGACTAGCGAATGGTTAAAGCAGGTATCAGTTGATATGAATCAGAGCGATCGATTATCTCTAAGCCGATCAGATTCATCTAAGAAACCAAGGAGAAAGAAGTTTGTATCAGGAGGCTTAGCAGAGCACCTCCAGAGGATCATTCAACGGGAGAACTCGGAGATATCATTCTGGGAGCACCGCTCAGTGAAGCCACAGCTGGACTCCCAACAAGGTACATGTACTTGGACAGTGGAGACATGCATGATAAAAATTTATGTGCATGAAAAATTTTGGAAAATTTAAAAATAATTGTTTTGTACATGTAGATGTATAGAAAAATAGCTTTTAATAATTTGACACTATACTATGTATGTATCAAACGTATGTGTATATGTAAAATTTTGATATTGGGTACTTTTTCTGATATGTTGACAATTCACGACTACATATCACAGATCATTCTGGATGTCTGTCTGTGCAAATCCACTCGCTGCTCCGCTGCCCCTCACTCCTGCTAGCTGAAGCGTCGCTCACCCATGGAGCTCTGCCAGACTCAGCCGATGCTGAAGCGTCGCTCACCCATGGAGCTTTGCCGGACTCAGCTGACGTTAATGTGAAGGGTGATGTTAAGGGAGGAGGCGAGAAAGTGACTGTGGTGTTCTCTCAAAGATGTGCAAGGTTTCTTCAACTGGAGCAGTGTGCTTCTATTAGGATACATCCACCTTGGTAAGACTTTCTCTATGTATCGTGCTATGCATACATATACATGTGTATGACATCTAGCCACAAATTTGCTAAAACTCCAGGCATAATTATCCTATTTGCTAATGTGTCAATTGGAGCATACAAACCAATGTTCTCTCTGCCCCTCTCTCTTCCCCACCCCCCCCCCCCCCTCTCTCTCTCTCTCTCTCTCTCTCTCTCTCTTAGGCAGTCCCTCCATCTTCCTAGTATCTCTCACAATGTTCTCTTGTGCACTCATTTCTGTGAAGTCATTGACCGCGGTCCTCGCGCGGGCCGTGTGACCTCTGACCCCAGCCCCCTACCTCCCAGAAAGTGTGTTGCTATGGATACGAGTCATCTTTTGAACCTATCACTGTTATCTGCTTCAATGCTCTCAAGATCGCCAGCTCAGCACTTTGGTATGGCACCTATGCTATCAAGATCACCAACTAAAGTAAGTTCATTCTTAGCTATCTCACATAATTATACTCAGTGGAATGTAGAGGTCTGAATACAGGAGGTACGTGTTCACGTGTAATAGTTATATCACGGGCGCGAGGGATGTATGGCATTTATTGCACCGAAGCCCGAGGGCCTTGTGCCCGAGGGTTGAGGGCAATAAATGCCATGCATCCCGAGTGCGCGTGATATAACTATTTTATATCCCGTGGGCATAGCTACCATGGATACGCATAGAACACTAGAAAATAAAGAAAAACAGGCTCGTCTCTTACTCGAAACAGACACACAAAGCCGCTCTCCGAGTGGGGTTCAGCTCGAACGTCAGTGCAGTCGCGGCGAACTTCTGATGGTCTCGTGATCGAGGGGTGTGGTCAAATCGACACGATGTACGATCATCGAAGTGTGACCTAGCCTCGTGGCTCTCGGGGTACGAGGCTAAGTGTGACCAAGCATCATCGACTCTAGAAGCCAAGAAACAAAGCTCGAGCTGTTGCTTATCCTAGAATTAGAAACAAGTCTACGCATTTCCATGCATTTAAAGTGGCTACGCAGTAAGCGGACCTTTCAATCGATCGACGACTCCTCGAGCTGGACTCCGCCCTTCACATCAAACCACTCAGTACTTCGATATCCTGCCGCCATACGCTCCTTTGAAACAGTTTACAGAGCACTGAGTCGCTGATCCTGGGACCGTTTTGCCTAGAGTATTTCATATTGCACTGTGGTTGCCTGTAG
This sequence comes from Cliona cf. orientalis, assembly GCA_963930775.1. Taxonomy (NCBI): domain Eukaryota; kingdom Metazoa; phylum Porifera; class Demospongiae; order Clionaida; family Clionaidae; genus Cliona; species Cliona cf. orientalis. The sequence continues at coordinate 11,959,108 of OZ005691.1, forward strand.
CTACTCATATTGCACTGTGGTTGCCCAAAGCTACTCATATTGCACTGTGGTTGCCTGTAGCTATTCTATATGGATTTTAATGCACATAGCAACAATGTAGTAACGGGATATAAATAAGTGTTAATTACCAGCTTCTTTGCTAATAATAATTATTATTTCTGCTTTAGATAAACAGTTTAACAGTCAGTTATGGGGGGGGGGGGGTGGGGGATTCCCCTTATACGTACTCATGAGAGATATAATTATAACGATTTCCAAATCCTTCCCAGGGTCTTCTTCCAACACGTTTATTCAGCAGTGCTACACCAGTGACTACCAACGACAGTGCTACTGGAGCTAACACAACTGATGGTGAGGATGAACGGCAGCTGGGAGGTCGCCATGGCAACCAGTGTGCTGGGGGGCTGGTGGAAGGCATGGAGCTAGCCAGAGGTCGAGTCATAGCTGAGCTGATGGCAAAGATATGGAGAGTTTATAGAAGAAGAATGCAACAGCTGGATCGGTAAGGAAGGGGGAGAGAGAGGGAAGAGAGGAAGATGGGCATTCTAACTTTTGTGCTCGTATAGATGGTGTTTCTTAGTAGAAGACGAGTGTGGAGCATTTGCTGAGATCTTGGCAATGTCGTCGGCCAGCACAGAGCAGTGGTATGTGAGTCACTGATTATATTTTATTATTGTACATGTACATAATGTTTAGGGATGAGCTGGTGAAGTGTGGCCAAGGAAAGACCGTCAAATTCAACTGTCTAAGAATCAGCAAAACAACCTCTGCTAAAAGGTATAATATTATTTACATATGTACATGTACATGTAGACACACCTCCATAAATCAATGTCTAGCCAACTAATTATTATGTAATTTGATTTTTGAGCTTCCATGGTTTAAAAAAAAATTATGAGATGTCTGGTCAATCACCAATCACTAATGGCTTATTCCTAACTACTATACTCATGCATGTATTACTGCAGAAATCCTGAATTGTTTTCTTTGATATCCTCAATATGTCATCAACGTAAGGTACTCCCCCTCTCCTTCCTTCTTTCTCTCTCCTGTCCTCAAATAATATTGTAATCTTAATTACAGGGGCAGTGCAGTCTTCCCCCTTCCCTCCGTGAATCCCCCAAGTTCTGCTATGTATTGCGAGCGACTGAGAGCACACTCTGCAGCATTATCACTGATTCAACTGACGAGGGGGATCTTCCATCTGCCCCTGTAATAACGAGGCTGGGCTGGGATGATGTATCATCACTGGCTGGAGACAGAGTGTCTGTACTGGGACGAATAGTTCACACTCACACTGAAGTGGATATGGACGATGATGAATCGTCAGTATCACCTCCCTCTTCTTCCCAGCTCAAACCTGCTGCTAGAGGACATCAGCTCTTCATGGTAGCACGTCATGGCAGTGTTCACTCCTCTACCAGTGAGAAAGATGACTCCACCCACCAGCACAGCGAAATGAGGTATGTTTTGGATATGAACATTCAGCTAGGTGGCTATTGCAAAATGTAGCTCTTTATGACTGTCCATGCCCTGAAACTAGGCAAATATTCGTGAATAATTTTTAATAAAAGTTCCTTTAGCCTCAGAACTTGCAATAAAGAGAAAGTTTTCGTGTATTCCAGCACCTGTTGGCCAAAATGTACATGTACATTCTGGTCATATTTATGTTTCATTTGCATTTTGTCAGCTTTTTTTTGAGAATAATAAGTGACTTTCTCTTGAATAATGGGGTAGATAAGTGAAGAATAATTATTAAAATAGTCGAAAATTTAAAGGAATATTTGACTCAGGCCTACATGTACCTGAAACTACATTTTCGCATGTACAAAGGAGATTCAATATTTCTAATATTAATTTACATACCCACTCCTCCCTGTTCTAGTTTTGTCCAGGAGGTGTTGGTTGTCTACCTGAAGCCTAGTTTCCCAGTAGAGGGGCTAAAGGGAGTGCTCCACAGACCTGGTACTGCAGTACTGCTCAAAGATGCACTCTGCCAAAAAATGGAAGGTGCATACATACATTGTACATGTACATGTATAATATGTACATACCGTACTCACTCTAATTATTCGAATGGTCAAAAATAATATCATCGTTCGGCTTTAAATTACTTAAACTTGCCGTTCGGACTATTAGAATGTTTGAATAATTAGAGCGAGTACAGTAACTATTGTACAGTATCTGAGGAAGACACCACTTCTCCCTGTACAGGATCCACAGTGTTTTCGATGGATGCATGTTCTCTTCTAATACCTATTTCACAGGACTGGACTGAACATGTGAGCTACATGTACCTGCATGTGTATGCATGTACATGTACATGGACCTAGCTATTTACGCCATCCTCATGTAGGTTGGTGCCTATCCGGAGCTAAGACTGACAGATGATCAGCTGAGTGAATTACATCATCTCTCGGAGCCACACCCACCCATCATTTGTTCTGCTAATGCTCTCACTAACACCCTGCTAGCTGTCGATGGTATATAACTCATGTGCATCGATCCCTGATCCTAATCACACAGTCCTGTGTTACATAATGTTACTTTTATTTTCTGCAGGTGTGATAGTTGGAGTGGATGAGGAAAAAGCTTTCTCCTGGCCGATCTGTAGCCGTTGCCATGGTGACCAACTTGCTGAGTCTGCGGATAATCCTAGGTACATGTGCACAAGTTTTCCCATAATTCAGATTTCTCCCCTCAAGCATTACTACCATTAGCATCCAGTCCTACATCCACTAGTTTTGAACAAAATTGTCTCAATTATTGCTGTGTAGGTTTGATAGTGTGACGACCCCTTACCTTAGCTATATTTTATCTCTTGTCACATAAAGTGGCCCATAACTCTATAGAAATATTAAATAATTTTCAGAGACATTACATGTGCTATTTGCTATGTTACCCCTAGGCCTGGCTAGATGAACATTATGCTTTAACATTACTGAACTGTATGTACATGTACAATGTCTACCCTATTTGAAGTGCATGTACATGTATCTTGTAACTAGGAGTAGTCTGCACACTTCTTTGTGTAGCTGAGATTACTGGTAATGTCCTAATTTCTCACAGCTAGTACAGTTTCACTGGTTATGATGCTACACAATCATGTATCTCAAAGTCATAGCACATGTACATTTACATGTATGCATGCATATGTACAGTTGACATGGTTCTTTTTTTTTTCTAGTCTTGGCCCTAGGGCCTTCTTCACAGCCAGCTATATCTATAGCCTGGGGATTTTGACAAGGCTGTATTGGTTTGCTAGATGTGTAGAGGGCGTGATTCTCTGTCTGTTTCCTTTGAGACATAATTGACCACTAACTAACTAGTGGTTGCTCTACATACACTAGCTATACTGAATAGACCCTCCACCTGCACTCACCTCTCTCTCTCTCTCTCTCTCTCTCTCTCTCTCTCTCTCTCTCTCTCTCTCTCTCTCTCTCTCTCTCTCTCTCTCTCTCCTCACACATTTATGCAGCAGTCTATACTGTGAGGTCTGTGGTGAAATTGTGGAGTCTCCAGATGTCCATATTGAACTGTCTGTCTACCTCAAGTGCAAGACTCTAGAACATGTCAGAGTGTCAGTGAAGGTGAGTGAGAGAGAGAGAGAGGGGGGAGGGGGGGGGCTAGTAATCTCATGCTAGTAGTGGTCATGAATTGCCATGATGATGATCAGCATTGTAATTTGATGGTAGCTGATGTAATTTCAGCCCTGCAGCTCAGCTAGTCAGCTAGTTAGCCTGATAATGGAGTAGGTCACTTAGACTCTGAAATACAACCTTCATATCTTAGCTGTATGCCAGCCGGCCGCTCCATGCCTGCAGGTCACCACAGTATTTGCTAGCTGGAAGGTTTACTGTCCTTGTGAGTAGAGAGAGGGGGAGGGGGAGTGGTGGGATAATTTACGCTATCCACATCAGAAAAACACTTGATATTATTGTGTGTGTGTGTGTGTGTGTGTGTGTGTGTGTGTGTGTGTGTGTGTGTGTGTGTGTGTGTGTGTGTGTGTGAGTGTGTGTGTGTGTGTGTGTGTGTGTGTGTGTGTGTGTGTGTGTGTGTGTGTGTGTGTGTGTGTGTGTGTGTGTGTGTGAGTGTGTGTGTGTGTGTGTGTGTGTGTGTGTGTGTGTGTGTGTGTGTGTGTGTGTGTGTGTGTGTGTGTGTTCATAACTGTTGATAGCTCTGCTATTGGGTAATAATTGTTATCCCTGGGCAGTTGAGCTTAGAGAGCTTCTAATTGTAACATGCCAATGTTGCTAGCTGTTATAGCTCTCTCTCTCTCTCTCTCTTTCTCAGCCTGGCACCATCCATTGGCTGAAATTATCATGTACCTAGCTAGCTACACTGCTATTCTGTTTCATCAAAATTATTTGTATGGTTCCGAGTGATTGCCTGGGGTGGTTTTGTACACCTTGCTATGCTGCATAATAACGCTTGTAATGTACTCCTGACAATAATTATTCCATTTCTTATTTTTATCAGCTTCTTCAGTCGACGATTCACGAGCTACTCCCTGTCTCTCTCTCCTCTCTTGAAAAGGTACTCTCAATAACATACCCATTCACTAGTAATTACAGGAAAATTACGCAATATAAATATTATTCCCTTGACCCTATTCAAAGCTCCCTCTCCCTCTCTCTCTGCCCCCACACTGTTTTATACAACTA
>OZ005692.1:0-87230 GCA_963930775.1 Cliona cf. orientalis
ACCCAAACCCAAACCCAAACCCAAACCCAAACCCAAACCCAAACCCAAACCCAAACCCAAACCCAAACCCAAACCCAAACCCAAACCCAAACCCAAACCCAAACCCAAACCCAAACCCAAACCCAAACCCAAACCCAAACCCAAACCCAAACCCAAACCCAAACCCAAACCCGAACCCAAACCGAACCCAAACCGAACCCAAACCCAAACCCAAACCCAAACCCAAACCGAACCCAAACCCAAACCCAAACCCAAACCCAAACCCAAACCCAAACCCAAACCCAAACCCAAACCCAAACCCAAACCGAACCCAAACCCGAACCCAAACCCAAACCCAAACCCAAACCCAAACCCAAACCCAAACCCAAACCCAAACCCAAACCCAAACCCAAACCCAAACCCAAACCCAAACCCAAACCCAAACCCAAACCCAAACCCAAACCCAAACCCAAACCCAAACCCAAACCCAAACCCAAACCCAAACCCAAACCCAAACCCAAACCCAAACCCAAACCCAAACCCAAACCCAAACCCAAACCCAAACCCAAACCCAAACCCAAACCCAAACCCAAACCCAAACCCGAACCCGAACCCGAACCCGAACCCAAACCCGAACCCAAACCCAAACCCAAACCCAAACCCAAACCCAAACCCAAACCCAAACCCAAACCAAACCCAAACCCAAACCCAAACCCAAACCCAAACCCAAACCCAAACCCAAACCCAAACCGAACCCGAACCCAAACCCAAACCCAAACCCAAACCCAAACCCAAACCCAAACCCAAACCCAAACCCAAACCCAAACCCAAACCCAAACCCAAACCCAAACCAAACCGAACCCGAAACCGAAACCGAACCCGAACCCAAACCCAAACCCAAACCCAAACCCAAACCCAAACCCAAACCCAAACCCAAACCCAAACCCAAACCCAAACCCAAACCGAACCCAAACCCAAACCCAAACCCAAACCGAACCCGAACCCCGAACCCAAACCCAAACCCAAACCCAAACCGAACCCGAACCCGAACCGAACCCAAACCCAAACCCAAACCCAAACCCAAACCCAAACCCAAACCGAACCCAAACCCAAACCCAAACCCAAACCGAACCCGAACCCGAACCCGAACCCAAACCCAAACCCAAACCGAACCCAAACCCGAACCCGAACCCGAACCCGAACCCAAACCCAAACCGAACCCGAACCCGAACCCGAAACCCAAACCCAAACCCGAACCCGAACCCAAACCCGAACCCGAACCCAAACCGAACCCAAACCGAACCCGAACCGAACCCAAACCGAACCCAAACCGAACCCGAACCCGAACCCAAACCGAACCCGAACCGAACCCAAACCCGAACCCAAACCCGAACCCAAACCCGAACCCAAACCCGAACCCGAACCCAAACCAAACCGAACCCAAACCCAAACCGAACCCGACCCAATACTTATTGCTCGACCCAATACTTATTGCTCGACCCAATACTTATTGCTCGACCCAATACTTATTGCTCGACCCAATACTTATTGCTCGACCCAATACTTATTGCTCGACCCAATACTTATTGCTCGACCCAATACTTATTGCTCGACCCAATACTTATTGCTCGACCCAATACTTATTGCTCGACCCAATACTTATTGCTCGACCCAATACTTATTGCTCGACCCAATACTTATGCGCAGAACCATACTTATGCGCCCCCCATGCTTTGGCCCCCCAAACCCCCCGTGCTAGGCTCGAACCTAGGACCACAGTTTCTATAGTCTCCACAGATTTGTAGGCGAGAGCATGACACAGACACTACACTGAACAGTTACTTTTGTCATGCCTATTAAGCTTGTTTGTGTCTATCTCACTAGTCTCACAAAAATATCCCCATATCCTCCCATATTAAACTAAGCCTTTGCGTGTTGAAGATCAACGCGGGGAAAATTTGATTATTAAGGGGCCTAGATGAAGCGCAGCGCAGAAAAATCCATAAATTAAAAATAAGCATGCATACAATATAATCTAGTAAAGTTGAGTCAAAGTCATGTGCAAGAGAGGAGAACAGCAGTTCATCACAATCCATTGACGGGCCATGGTCAAGTGCATCACGCTACACCCTAGTTGTTCACACCACCAACATCCGACGGCTCCACATACCGTTAATGCAGGGGCAGCGATCCCAACAAGAGTGGAGGACAAAGCAGTTGACCAAGGCTCGTCTCAGGCTGGAGACCCAAGAGGCTACACCAACAACCAGTAGATAGCAACTCCCAAAAATCTCTGAATAAAAAAAATATGTACGTGATAAACTCAATGGATATATTTAACATTAGCATACACAAAGTAATATGAGCCTAATCCAGTGAAGGTGAGTTAGTACACACACAAACTCTAAAGCTCTGCTCCAAACACACATCACACACACACACAAGCCAACACCATATGCACCAGAGTATAAGCATACCAAGATTCAGTGGAAAGGCCTCAAGCTAGCACCATGCACCAGTAGAAGCACAACAAATCAGTGGACAAGAGTCTTAAGCCAGCACCATGCACCATATGTACCAGTAAATAGACAATAAAGTCATGCAAAAGAACTTGCCTCAATCTAACAATGTGCACCAGTAGAAATTCCAAACAATCCAGTCGGTAGGATCATTCCAATTAAAGAACACCAGCAATAGGTGGTAGAGATGAAGACACAGTACAGCCAAGATCCCAACAATGCAGTAGATCCTTCCAATTGAAGAGCGCTAGCAACAGTTGGCAGAGATGAAGACACAGTACAGCTGAGATAAAGGATGAAGACACAGTACAGCTGAGATGAAGGATGAACACACAGTACAGCCGAGATGAACGATGAAGACACAGTACAGCCGAGATGAACGATGAAGACACAGTACAGCCAAGATCCCAACAATGCAGTAGATCCTTCCAATTGAAGAGCGCTAGCAACAGTTGGCAGAGATGAAGACACAGTACAGCTGAGATGAAGGATGAACAGTTAGTTTAGTTGAATGACAATGCTGGCTTTTGCTACTCTTTAAATACTCCTCTCTCTGAATCATCCAGTCAAGGGCTAATTGTATGTTTTGACTGGCTGTAATTGGTTTCCACACCTTGAATTGTTCAAATCTATACAAAACTTAATTACTTGTTTGGACTGGTTTGGACCTGGTTTGAGTCGCGAAGTAGTGGCGGCGCGCATGCGTATACCGAGCGCACAATCACATATTATACATACGCGATCATTACTTCTTCGAGCATCACCGATCGCGGACCACGCCGAGTCCAATACTGGCCAACATCATCCAATCTCGTTCCTATAATTCCAAACTCAAGTTTGTGAATCCTGAAGCGGTGGTTTGAGTCGCGACTCAGTGGCGGCGCGCATACCGAGCGCACAATGGCACCGATCGCGGACCACGCCGACGGGACACCTCATGATTTTAACTGTATTTTTGCTAGTTTTGTGTCTAGAAGATAACATGATATGGACAAGAAAGTTGTATCATGAAGTAGACCAACCATTGACGTGGTCTGAACACATCTCGGGCATTTGCAACAAAGCTAAACAAATTCTTGGATTGATTTACAGACAATTTTATAACCACTCCTCTCCCTCGACGGTGAAGCAGCTTTACTTGAGCCTTGTTCGGCCCCACTTGGAGTACGCTTATCAGCTCTGGGATCCATACACCCAGAACGATGTCAACAAGCTCGAGTCAGTCCAGAAATTTGCCTTGAAACTCGTTTCTCATCGCTGGGATGCAGGCTATGAGGAGCTAACTAGGCTGGTAAATGTCCCCATGCTGAGCGAGAGGAGACTACACTTGAAGCTTGTGCAAGTTTATAAGATTCTTCATGGATTGTGTGACTTTCCCGATGATATTCTACAAATCCAATTGGCACATTCAAGCAAACTGGCCAGGGCACAAACTCTGCACTGTCCCTTTGCACGAACTAACTATTATTATAATTCATTTGTCCCCAGTGGCATCAGAGCTTGGAACTCGCTAGAGGAGGACCTAGTACTTACCCCAAGTCTCCAGTCATTTAAGCTGGCTCTTAAAAGCAGCCCAACTTGACTTTTAAACTATTATGTTTAGCTATACCTGTTTTTATATATTCCTTTCTGTCACTGTATTTATGTACCAGGGTGCACACTCGATTAGCCTTAGTTTAGCATTTCGTAATATATACTTCTGGCTATTGTGTATCCTTTGCTATTATTAAGAAGCAAGAAATATTATAGACAAAAAAACCATTTCTCTAACCGCAAACTAATTTATAACCACGCCCAACTATTAGTTGCCTCCTGGTGACGTCATGAGTAATGGCTCTTCTGAAGACTAAATCGCCAAAGGCGGCGAAGATCAGCCTGGACGACTGTTTCTCCAGGCCTTATATAATACTCATATGCCTAACTAATAAATATCACGGGGGCAAGTCGATCTGTCATACTACTAAGCTAGAATACCACGACGTGTTATAAATGTACCGATCATGGAGGGGTATTTACCTGAATATCTCCCGTCCCGTTGAACAGCTCTTCTTGCCCCCGGGCAGTATGGCTTAAAATCGACGTTATTCGCTTTGTGCAACGGAGATATCTTCGTAGCTAAGCGTCTTCATCGCCGCCTCAGCGACCTACTCTATGGCCATGATCGTGATCATGTGACTAAATGTAGTGCTATGTATATCGCGCACGTGATCCAACTACTGGCCAACATCATCCGTTCCTGTTCCCATAAGTCCAAACTCAAGTTTGTGAATATTAAAGCGGACTCGGACTCAAATTACATTGCGGAGCGCACGATCCAATACGCGATTACTAGCGTGATTATTGCATGCGCACGCACACAATTGAAAGTCATTGAAATAGCATACAATAATAATATTATTATTAGCAGTACAAACATTGAATAAAATATGAAGACCAAATATGAATAATGAATGAAGAAGTGAGAAATCACAAGATATGAAAAAGATAACAACTATAACAATGAATAAAAAGATGAGTGTGGTCACTACACTACAACTACGTCTCACCTATATATCGCTCCTTGTGCAGATTCTTGCCTGGAACAACCCTGCATACCATACTAGAGCAAAATATTAAAATACACAACAGCCACTGCTGCTGTGCACACACTCTCCACACTCCTCTACCGTATGCACGCATGCACTTATCAAGCTACATTCATGTGCATACACATGCACTAATCAAGGGTGTACTGAACCAGGGGCAGAGCCCCCAACGTACACCCTTGCTACAAGCTCACCTACTACACACATGCATACACACAATCAACATTACCACTGCAATGGTTTTCCTCAGGCCCCCGCCGGTCAGCCATCAGTCAGTCATCACAACCTCCCAGCTCCTGGAACAATCTGCATGCCATACTACAGCAAAATATTGAAGAATGCACACTCACACACACGCACACACAACAGCCACTGTGCACGCACACACTTCACACTCTACACTCACATGCACACACTAATCAAGGGTGTACTGAACCAGGGGCAGAGCCCCCAACGTACACCCTTGCTACATGCTCACCTACCACACACACACACACACACACAAACCAACGGTCCTCGTCCGTCACAGCCTCCCTAGCTCCAGATCCTAGAGTCCACCAATCAGCACTGTAAGAGAAGAAAACAAAAAAAACAACGTATATATGTCGTGTAAAAAAAATCAAGCACTGCTGTACACTATATAGGCTCAGCGTTCGCACATGCACACACACTCATGCACAGCACCATTTCCATTGTGTATTCACGGAAGCGCACACAGATCCCCACTTCACGTCCAGCACTGCAGATCCTACATAAAAACAGAATAACCACTTTAAACACAGAATCTAGGCAGCTATAGCTATCTATGACCACACTTCTAAGATGTGTATATGCTACAAAAATTAGAAAATAAAAAGAGGGTGACATTACAAATCAATAAGAAAAATGAAAATTCTTCTCTTCTTAGTTCTTGCTACTCTCTCCAGCTCGCTTTCTCTGCCCTGTGACACAAGTGAAGATATTCCAAGAACTATCCTCTCTCTTGCCTCCAAGTTAAGAGTAGGAAGATATGGAGGAGTATTGCTACCTACACTTGGTTGAAATAGCATTCTGATTTGTTCCCATAGGACTTCATCACATTTCAGTCAGTGGATACATGTACATCAGTCACGAGCATCTGTATATAGATGTGTGCGTGACCATAATATTATGGCCTACATGAATTAAGCACTGAGTACGAATTGCTGATAGGCATGCAACATCACATAATTATTATCATCATACTGTTTGAATGTAGCTATGGCTATGTAGCTGGCATATGCTAGTTCATGTAGCTTAATACAACTTCTCCCCTTATGATGATAAAATTAACGTGAGGGTTCATCCCCACAGTATCCTAATAAATTTTGAAGGTGCTGTACTTGCTCTAATTATCTGAATACCCAAAAATAATTACTAATATTGTCGTTCAGTAAATTCAGCTAATGGCTTGTTAGAGTGTAAAAAATGGAGAAAGCACTAGCGATAATGAAACAGCAGTCGATGTCCAACAATAGTTTGTCTTCAGCCCAGTCTAGTGTTGCCGCTGTGCTATGAGGCTGAGTGATCGCAAAATGCATGATCGCCGTCACTCTAAGTCCATGTTATCTTTCTGTTCGTAGATGCTGTCCAAAATGTGGTAGCCATACTCTATCTGCAATAAACGTAAGAGTTGTCTCGAGCTCCAATCATGCTGTGTACCGCGTGGTCATTCAGTTGATTAGAACGGGTGAGAAAACTTGAAAGTTTGGATGTTCAATGAATTACAAAGGAAATTAAACGTATTATTCAGGCTATTAGAATGTTCAAATAATTAGAGCGAGTATGGTAATTTATAAGACTCAACCAAAACAGCATAATCCTACAATAATTGTTCTACTGCATGCATACATAAGGACACATCCACCCTTTTTGATACTCAATGTATAAAATATAATATGATACAATTGACTGTCTTTATTACCCTCATCCCAAGGATTTTCAATGTTACCCATAGACTCAAACACTGGGAGATAAAATTAATGTCAGATGCATCCTTTGCTAGCTACTATCTATGAAGCTTTCAGACACTAGTCTGTAAAGTATATATCACCAATAAGATTTTCTAACAGAAAGATGAGAAACTGTGGAGTTCAGTAGTCTACAAAAGCATGGTTTGTCACCACTGCAGTATTATTATGTACAATTGTTTAAGGTACATGGGTTCAGTTTGACCTTCGATGTTTCGCTCTGGAGTGGTAGTGTATAGTATGCTACTACTCTTGAAGGCACATATGATAATATCAAAACAGCCGATTTTCAGCATTCAAGCAGCCCGCATTAATCAATGGCATTATGTGACACTTCTCGTGTGATCCAAGGTCCTCCCATTTTTGTGTGTAACAATGAAAAGGTGACAGGGTCTGGGGAAGAGGCTAGCCACAGTCACTTTTAGCTATTACTTAATAATCACCCTCACCTTCCCGTAGGTGTATCATCGTCTGGTCACAGCATCTACATCACCAATTGCATTTAAAATTGACCTGCAAACAGTATGCATGACATTAGAATGAACAAAAACTCAAAAGAAATACTCAAATGCTTCTCTAATGATAGGGTACATTTAGCTACGTACAGGGCCAGGCACTTTGATAAATATACCCCCCCCCCCCAGGCGTCTCTAATGATGGTAGAGCGTTTGGCATCTAGCTACACTAAGATCATAATATAAACGCTAACTTGATGTTCGTGGCAGGGCTCTTTGCGCGTGATTGCGGATGTATCTACCGCCCCATGTGACTTACATTATAAGTTTCAAACTCTTCGTTCCATAACATTAGGTGTAGGTCGATCACTCTGCTGTTATTATTGTTCTAGTAGTACCACCAGCTACACGTCCATCTCTTAGGCCCTGGACAATTTACATCGAATTTCTTCGCGAGCGCACGCAGATCATTGCTATACATGCGCGCATACGCTAATTATTATTGTCAACGCGCAATGCCTACGAGCGCTATTAAAATTATTTGCGCATCAGAGTCAAGTGCTTTGCGTATATACTAGAGCCTCATTCCCAGTCCACGGCCACCCGAACCCAGTTTTGCAATACCTGTACTCGCGTATCGGATTCCAGTTACATGTATGGATTGGTGACCTGCAATTGTCCTCCATCCCAGTCCCAGCACGCACCCGCATAGTAATTATTATAATTAGCGCATGCGCGGGCGAGCCACTCGTCTACAGAATTCCCCACGCCCCACCTGTGCCTGGCCGCGATGCTATTCTAGACTGAGAAAGAGAAAGCGGGGAGGCTTACCGTGTTTTCACTCTTGCCGATTAATCCCACAAATTGTTGATCATGAGCTGGAGGCGAAAGGAATTAAGGAGGTACGTACGTAGCCAGCAACTTTGAAGTATTTATGTGTACAGACTACATAGTATGCGCATGGTTTCGCTGATGAATATTCGATGCTGTACGACTTACATGATAATAATTCAGTGTGATCTTTTTAAATTCATCTACAGCTCCGTATTTACTTGATCTTCCTATGCCTGTATTCACCAGTCTGTGTGTGTCTCTGGACAGTGGTGCTGTTCACAATTGGAAGGCACTGGTCACCATCTCCACGATTACACCATGACAGACGTGCGCCAGCTCGGCGTTGTTGAGCAGAGGGTAAGCTTTGTCGTTAGTTTTGATTGTCTAGTTCTGCATGGTGCTACTTACTACATACGTGTACAACTATGCTGATTGTTGAAGCCGGTGTGTACACAAGTGTGCTAATCTCTATAAACGCTAGCCATCCTGAGACTGCCGTCCAGGCCTTAGAAAATTTCCCGGGGAGGGGGAGGGGGGGGGGGGGGGGCAAGACTCTATTGCGATGGTGTAGATCTACCCCCTTTCGCTGATAAAACTAGAGCTCTCTAGAGCCCAAAACCCTCGGTGCGTTTATGGCACTTGTCTCACAATTAGGCAAGAATACAATATTAGGCGATGCATGCAAACTTCATTGAATTCCTAGGTTAATACGAGTAGTTGCACATGCATTAGTCCTCCTATTTTGACGAATGAGGGGTGTGGCAGCAATGCTCTGTCCTTCAGCTGGTGCTACAGAAATGATAGTTTCAGGATGCTCTATGGACATCATGCTGGCTGTTGGATCTCCAGTAATTTGTATGGTGTGCTAGTCACCTTGCTCAATGGTTGCACTAGTGCAGACAGTACTGTTAATAGCCATGCTCATCTAGTAGACAACCAAGTAAGTAGAGGACGCATTGTCACCAGAAAGGTCTCTGAAAACTGCGAGCTTGACAATGACACCCGCTTCGCTGGGCGAGCCATAGATGCTAAAAGTATAGAGCGAGCGTAGCCTCATACCAAGGGCCTGGGTACGAGGCTAGAGCGAGCGTAGCTATATAGCTAGCTATACGTCCCCAGACCCCGCCCTCGTAACCCTCGCGCATGCGTATAAGGGGCCTATGCCGTATATAGCGCGAGACACACAACGTTCTATTTATACGTAAAGTCATAGCAGAGCGATGGGCCGGGAGAAGTCAAGAAGCTTAGAATCAGCAAATGACGCCAAAACTGATGAACAAAGCGTTTTCGGAGAAATCCACACAAATCATGCCTTTGGAATGCCATAAGGAACCTTATAATCCTGCACTTTGTACTCGCAAACGAGGTATGTAGCAGTTAGCTTGGTAACAGACAGACAGACACACACACACACACACACAGAACGACTACTGTAACCCTTCGGCGCATGCGCCGAGGGTTAATTATATTCGATGCTGTACGACTTTCATGATAATTATTCGTTTAAAATTTCATCTACAGCTCCGTATTTACTTGATCTTCCTATGCCTGTATTCACCAGTTTGTGTGTGTCTCTGGACAGTGGTGCTATTCACAATTGGAAGCACCATCTCCATGATTATACCATGACAGATGTGCTCCAGCTCAGCATTATTGAGCAGAGGGTAAGCTTTGTCCTTAATTTAGATCGTCTAGTTCTGCATGGTGCTGCTATCTACAGCATTGATATATTATAGTTGGAAGAAAAAATTATTAAGAATATACATTGGTGTCTGGACGTTTGGTGTAAATGCCCGGTCAAATTTCATTTTGATCAGACATTTTGACTGGCCATACAAAAAATTTATCATAAGGTCTGCAGTATGTACATGTACTTGCGATTTTAGTAAGGTACCGCTACCACTAATTATTTCAGAAGATTTTATGATGATATACCGTACTCGCTCTAATTATCCAAACGGCCAAAAATTATTAATATTGCTGTTCGGTGTTAAATAGAAAGTAAATAAATTCGGGCAATGGTTTGTTCCAGTGTAAATAGAACGGATCCGGTGCAAATGGAGAAAGCACTATTATAGCGACGAAGAAACAGCAGTCGATGTCCAACTCAGTATAGGTTTATCGTTGTCAGCTCTAGAGTTCTCAGTATCGCTGTGCTCTCAGGAGCGATCACAAATGATCGCCGTCTGTGTCTGTGTTACCTTTCTGCTCTTATATGCTGTCCAAGATGTGGTAGCCACACTCTTCGATGAACGTGGAAGAGTTGTCTTGAGCTCCTGCCATGCCGTACCATGTGGCCGTTCGGTTGATTTAGAGCGGATGAGAAAACTTGAAATTCAGGATGCTCGACGAATTAGGAAGGAAATAAATTACTTAAACTTGCCGTTCGGGCTATTAGAATGTTCGAATAATTAGAGCGAGTACAGTAGTAGACATCTAGAGCATTTCAGAAGGCTTTAATTGTTTAGCTACTGGTGCTGCTATTCATAGGGCCTCACAATTGGTTGTCTGTGACCATGGTTATTTGCATATCAAAGAAAAAGGGTACCCAATACCCTTATGGCTGGTCATGGTACAGAGGTGCACATCTGCACTTACCCACAGTTTTCATAGGCAAATAAATTATTATGGACTACTGGAATGAGTGATAGTGAGATATAGCCCCTCATGTATGATGAAAGTAGCTAGGTACACGTGTCTATAGAAACAGCTACAGCTATGCACATTATAGAATAACAGGAACATTTTTATTGTTAATTAAGACTGGTTGGGGTCAACCCCTGTGTCTCTGGGTATGGAGGGATGAGGCACTGGTGGTTTGGAGGAAGCTATGCATACTGTGAATACAATGAGTATTATTGCATGCACACACACAGCACGTGTGTATAGGGTACAATGGAGTGCATAATATACTACCATGTGTAATTTGTGGTGGTGTGTCCCTGTTAATTAGCTAAGATGTTACTCCTCTGACCTAGCTATTCAAATTCCCAACTTTGTCTTGTACCAATCTTCATTTTATTATTTTACGAGCACCACCCTATAATAATTTAGGTACCCTTTGCATTATTTCAGTTGTAATTAGAAGTACATTTGCAGATATTACACCAAGAGTATGCAATGTATAGTCTTGTACCGTGAATGGACATTGCCATATGAGTGTATCAGCTATATATATATATGTTGTTGCCCTGCTAACTGGTGTACTCTTTAGCTGTGTACGTGCATGGTATCTTAATTAGAGGAGGTCTCCTCGTTTCTCATTTCTAAACCAGCCAGGGTTCCACAGTATCCAAGTAACTCTTGTTTTGGCCATGAATAAAAAAATATATTTTTACTTATCCGTCCCTTGATCCATGACCACAATCATTATGGTAAACGAGATCTAATGCAATAAAGTACCATTCTCGAGTGAGCATCCATAGTCATAGTGGAGCTGCTATGCACAGTGTAAAAATCATGTGCAAGTTAAACTAGTATCATTATGATTACTAACTGTAATGCATGTATGTATATGATCTGAAATAGTCTACAGAGGAGTGTTCATGCAGTTGATTACGACATTGTGTGTACTCTTGAGCATGTATACAATGTCATGCATACACATGTATACTGTAGTTAGCTAGGTGCATGTAGTCAGGAGTACAGTACTAATGTACTCCTGATGTAGTACATACTTCATTCCCTGTGACTGGGTATGGCTTGAAGTTTCTGTGTGAGTGTGTTAATGATATTCAGTACTTGTGGCCACCATGTGTGTGAAGGAGGTGTAACTGGGTGTAGCTTAACACAAGATATGCTGGGAATTACTAGACTACACAGAGTTCTTGAGGTGAGGGATGCACATGTGTGGTATACTGTGCTCTGCAGTCCAGTTGAAAGGCAGTGGCTCTCAAGTGCTTAATTCAGTTATACTACAAGTCACAAAGGCTGTCAGTTTATACAGTGACAGAGACAGGTGCCATTCCCTAACTTTCCTAGACAACTGACCTGCAAAGCACAATAGGATGTGTAGGGAGTGTTTTAGGATATGTGTGCACACTGTTTATCATGTACCTGTGGCAACTTAGGCAAGTTATTGGATGAATTTTCTGTAGCTGATAGTAGAATAGCCTCGATCATCAGGGAGTCATGGACGAACATCCTTGCCTTGATAGTTACATGTAATTAATTGGAGTGCAAAAATTAAGTCCTGTCTTAGTATTCATACATGTATGACTTGTACGTGCATGTGTGTATTTGACTTAATATTCTTTATTGTGCAGTGCCAACATACTGCTGACGGTGGAGTGGCGTGGCATGCTTGGGACTTTGGTATAGCTCGCTCTCTTCCCAGCAGTGATCAGACCAGCCTCCACACTAGCACTGTTGTGGTATGTGTATACTAGTAAATATACTGTAAATCATAGAATAATGCTGTGATTGCAAACAATGTCTTCTTACTTAATATTATTTGTGCTGTATCCCAGTGCGCCCCCCCCCCCCCTTCTGTATGGTAGAGAGAGCACTTGAGGTGTACGTCATTTACCTCTGGCTCATGTATTTTTATCAGATCTCCTACATTGATGATTGTGACGATGTGGACGAGCGCGCTGATGGGAGCTGAGTGGATGTGTCATAAGGAGGTGTGATGGTCACTACGGCAACTGGCAGAGAGCTATGTGGAGCATAATCGACACAAGAGACCCTCTTCACTGACAGTGAGTTCATGTGCAATACATAAAGAGTAGCTATGGTAGCTGTAGCTGGTGTGTTCTATCAAAAGTTTTCTCTTGACAAAGTATTTTGAGCTTTAAATTTTATGTACTATACAACTCGATTGCAATTAGTGTACGATCCTGTGAATATTTAATTAGTAGCATGCATGCTGTTTAGAATTGGCTCTGGGCATAATAAAATTAATTAAATTTTTATTCAATTGTGTTTGATGATGCAGGTATTGGGTCAACTGGAACAGACTCTCTTGCAAGTACAATTTCTACAATGTTATTTATTATTAATTAAAAATTTTCAATGTACGATTTCTATTGACACTTTTTTATCCAATAATAAAAATTAATTATTATTATTATTAAAGAAATTGTATTAATAATAACAATGTCGTAACAACATGACCTGGACAGCACTAATCACATGACATTGCACAGTCATGCATGTGCGTGTGTACACTATATTTATTATGTACTATTATATACAATTCATTCACTTTCTGTTCACATTATTTTTAAATAACTGTTAAAATAATAACATAATAAAGGATCCAGCATATATCCAACTGCATGGAGTGTACATGCAGATTCTGTATGCAATAAATAATTTTAATTTTGAGCTATGTGAAATTAATGTCTCATGGTTATTGGTCTGGATTAGGAAGAATTATTAACGATTTCTATTGACACTTTTTTATCCAATAATAAAAATTAATTATTATTATTATTAAAGAAATTGTATTAATAATAACAATGTCGTAACAACATGACCTGGACAGCACTAATCACATGACATTGCACAGTCATGCATGTGCGTGTGTACACTATATTTATTATGTACTATTATATACAATTCATTCACTTTCTGTTCACATTATTTTTAAATAACTGTTAAAATAATAACATAATAAAGGATCCAGCATATATCCAACTGCATGGAGTGTACATGCAGATTCTGTATGCAATAAATAATTTTAATTTTGAGCTATGTGAAATTAATGTCTCATGGTTATTGGTCTGGATTAGGAAGAATTATTGCCCTATTAGATGTATACTTATGATTGAAAAATAATGTGTATGGAATTAAAGTTGTATAGTGACTATAACAATGTCATAATTATGTGAATTAAATGTTTGGGGGGGGGGATTAAAACTCATTTCCTGCAGCTATAATAGCCATGATGTAATAATTAATTTCTCTAATAGCAAGTTGGATTATAGTTATAATGTTACGACATGTATTATAACACAAACAGAAGAGATGAAAATTGAATTATTTATAAATAAAAGTTACTCAACAATTAGTTTAATGAGTATATAGCTGGATCAGCCTTCATCTTTTGGTGGTGTGAACCAACCTGTATCAGCTCCACGTTAATACACTGTCAAATGAAATGCTATTAAACTACGTACCACTTTTCTCATGAATCTTTACCAGTGACTTGTATGCATGTTGTGCCTTGGCTAATGTGTATGTCTCACCCTGTAATGTTATTAGCAGCATCTTCACACAATCATACAAAATTAATAGGATGTTTACCTTGGTGTGTGCAAATGTAATCCGTGCCTTTCCCTTGACTAGGGTAGCTTGAATCTGAAAGATGACAGCTTCAACTGTGTAGGCGCTGCTCCAGCCCTGCACCAAAGAGACATACATACTTGTAGCCACAAGGGAGGAGCCTATAACCACATTATCACACAGAACAGCTGAACCACTACAATGGCTGTTGCAATCCACCTCTCTCTCTCTCTCTCTCTCACATACACTGTATACTTGTGTGTATAGCCAAGCAGTTACCTGTGGTGTGAGCAGCTCCATACAGATGGCCCCACCTGCCAGAACGTAGCCTCCTGATATGACTGGCTTGACAACACGAACAAAAGGAGGGCTATAGGGAAACTTGTCATCAAAGACAATGTGCAGCAGGATGTGGTCCAGCCCATCCACATCCTTCAATTTGCCGATGTCAGCATATAGCGGACTCTCTGGGTCAACTCTGATGATGACATGTTAGAGCACAACTTGTAAGAGAACTACTGACTAACAGTAACTCACTTGAAGAGTTTGACGTGCCAGTTATAAAGACAATCATCAATGAGCTCGACGGTGTACACACCTATTAGACACCCGCAAACTAATTAATATTATGCAGATAGCAAACATTTGCATCATTTCTTACCATCTTTGAGACTCTTTGAGCGATAGATGTCCTGTAATTCCCTCATGAGTCTATCAGTGGCCCGAACAGAACTTGTACCACCACCTTCAAGATACTCTCTCCGTGTGTTCATACGAACACGTTCTAAAATCACTTTCTTGTCATCAGTAATACCAGTGTCGCCACCAACTTCATCAGTGTCACTGAATAAATCAATAATAGAAATGGCAACAGTTAATTATACAAACATGGACAGTGAGTGAGTGATGTACATACCTGGCTTGTAGGTCAAGGTCCTCATCGACAAACATGTCACCATCATCTTCCTCCATCTCATCACCGCTGCCATAGTCCACCTCCTGAGGAGAGGGAGAAAAGGGGTAAGAGAGAGAGAAAGAAAAAATAGGATGGGGGGGGGGGATAAATTTCGGTTGGCATACATCGTCTGAATCCATGTCATGTTGACCATCGTCAGAGTCTGAGTCTTCTACCTGTGTGACACACCAGGTGATGATGTAAACATGACGTAACCCTTACAGATGGACTCACTTGTGCTGAAGACACAAGACTGAGTAGCTGATCCAAGACTGGGGGTGGAGCTTTGCCGCTCCAACGACATAGATGAGAAACTAAATGCCGTACTTTCAGCAACAGCTGACAATTTAATACAAAAGGGTGAAATAGTTATGCGTTTTATTGATGCATTGAAGGTTTGTACCAGATGTGTGTGTGAAGCTGGAGTTGACTGTGAGCTGGCACTGGGCTCTTCTGCCATGTTCAGCTCAGCAATCAGGTCAACTATGAACTTCTCACTATTTTCAGTTATCCATATGGGCATGACCACAGGGTAATTAGGCTGCAAGTGTGAAATATTAACACCTCTTGAGCGGTTGACGTAAACTAACTACAGAAAACATCATAGCATGGTACATCCGCCCCCAGGCTCTCTTCTAAGCCACTAAAATAAGAGCAGACTCACTGAAATACTGCACTGAAGGTTGTATGTCCTGTTATTGTCGACGAAGCGACAGACAAGCTCCTCGGGCGAAGCGAGGATCACACGGAAACAGTGCTCGCCGTGTCGAGGGAAACTTCTCTCCAAAATCGACAGTTCTCTTCTTAAATCTTTCCTGGCGCCTCCAGAGCTCCCAGAAGCCATCTTCGATGAAAGATCCACTACCAAACACAAAGGCAACAAACGAAATGGCTATCTCAAAAATTTGTTTATGCGTTCGGATAATTAGAATACCAAAACCACACCCCACCCGCATGTATTAGCTCGTTGGTACTACATGTACACATTGAGGAGAGGTGATCCTGGATGATGGTTGAGTACAGTATGTCAACAGACAGCTCGTGGCGCGACCTGCTTCAGAGGAATGGCCTAACTCCTGTTAAATCCACAAAGACGTCGCTCAGAATATCGGAATCAACTCCGAAGGTGTTAAAAAACAGGAGTCTCTTCATGATGTAATTTTAATATTATAATAATATTAAAACGATTGCAGGTGAATACCGGTAGTAATCAGAGTAGAATAAAAGAGGAACTGACGATATTAAGAGCAGAGAAGAAACAACAGAGTGAGCTTCTAGAAAAGCTAACGACAGACAACTCTCGCCTCATTTCTCAAGTTAGTGGCACCGCTAGGTATGATAGGTTGTGTCATGATGTTGGCTCTGTGCAACAGGTGGAGAGATTTCGTGTAGCCAGTGAGAAGCTTGAGGGTGAGCTGACTGAGTCAAGGCTAGAACATGACCGCATGGCCGCCAGCCTTGCACTGGCACAGCTCACTGCTACAGAGCTCGAGAAGGTTTCTACAGAACATCCAATATTTTCTTAAAGTCATGACGTTAATTTTTATAATCTAGAGCATGAAGGAGAAGGATGAAGCTCTGCAGAATCTTCTGAATCATGTTCAGTCTCTACAGGATGAGGTGCAGCAGCTGTCTGGCCTGTTCCAACACCATGGAGCCACTAAACCACTCATTTCTGACCTGGTAGGACATCTAAGCACTTTTGGGGGTGGGGGATTTCGACAATGTTGATCACATTTTCATCATTACCGAAGCACATAATTATACTGCTACCTTGTCCCCTCCTATAAGGAACGTCTTACTGTACATAATGCTGAGCTATGTGACCGTCTGGCTGCGACACAGCACTCAAGGACTGTATTGGAGAGAGAAGTGCTCTCTTTGAAGAGAAAGCTTTTGGAGGAGAAGACAGTGAATGGTCGCCTAGATCAACTTCTCCTGTCCTCGGACAGAGAAAGGACAGCTATGAAGGAACAAATGAAACAGTTGGTGAGCGCTGATCAATCAAATTCCGATGTTGAAGCTCTCAGAAATGAAAAGGTATTCCATATTAAAAAATTTTCTAGTTAAATTTACTGTAGTACAACCTTTAATGTGTGAATTTAGAATTATGTGAAAGTTGTACATTTTATCGCACAATTACAATATATGAAATTTATAATGCATAGACACAAGTGTTTGCATTAGTTTCCAAGTGCATAATATTATTTCTCTTGCTTTACGATATTTTAATGTCATAATTATGTGTGTGTGTGTGTGTGTGGAATATTATTGTATTGTCATACAGGAGGAGCTGAGTGAGCGAGTGAAGGAGAGAGAGAGAGAGTTGAGGCAGCTTAAGGAGGCGCAGGTGACCCAGATAGAACAGCGATGCAGAGAAGTAGACTCACTCAAACAGCAGCTGGAGGGACAGCTGTTCGCTATGGAGGGAGAGCTAGACACCAAAAGCAAAGAGATGGCAGCCATGGAAGATGAACTAGCCAGGAAAATGGCAGCCAAGGAGAGTGAGCTATCTAACGTGAAGGAGGAGAGAACACAGCTACAAGAACAGCTCAATAAAAGTCAAATGCTGAGTCAGCAGTTAACGGCAGAAGGACATGCATACCAGCAGCGGATGGAACTGATGAGCAAGTGAGTTGGTGTGGCTAGTTGCTAGAGAAACCATGTGTGACTGTGGTATTTTTTGTTTTTGTAGGCAGTTGGAGAGTGAGTGTAGTCAGAGTGCCAAGACACACCACCAGCTGGAGAAGACATCTAGTGACTTGGAGGCAAGCCTGGGTGACCTAGAGGCTAGCAGAATAGCCAACATGCTACTAAAACAACAGGTCAGTATACGCCTGTTCTGGTGAGGATTGAGGGATCAACTCTGAATCGATGATTTAGGTTGGTGATTTAGAGGGCCAATTGGATGCAGCAAAGGAGCAGCTGAAGAGTCGGCTGGAACTGACCAATGAGATGAAGGCTCTGCTCGACCAGAGAGCTCACAGAATAAGACAACTCGAAAAAATATTATCAAAGAAGCGCGAGGAGCTAGATGTTTCCATGGAAACCGTCAGTGAGCTACTGAATGCATCCAGGGACTCGGAGGTGAGTGCAAGTGCCGTGATCTAGTGACATCATTATGATGTCATCAGCAACTGTTGTTACATGCAGGATGCATTGAGTGTAAGTAGTTCTGTTGTTCTGAGCACCAGTAGTCAACCTCACAGAGTCAACAGTCGAACAAGATTCACTTCATCACAAGTAAGGCTACTATATTGAAAATACATAATGTGCCCCTTACACTTGCATGT
This sequence comes from Cliona cf. orientalis, assembly GCA_963930775.1. NCBI lineage: Eukaryota > Metazoa > Porifera > Demospongiae > Clionaida > Clionaidae > Cliona > Cliona cf. orientalis. The sequence goes on from OZ005692.1 coordinate 18,837, forward strand.
TCTATGCCCAATTAATGTTCAGGCAGAAGTGGCTCATTTGAAGCAACGTTTATCTGAGAGTCGGCAGGCAAGTGTTCGGCTGGAGATGAAGCTAGCAACAGTGAAGACAGAGAACGCTAAGCTGCTAGGATCCCAGCAAGCTCTAAACGCCATCAGAGAACAGCTCAGCCAAGAGAACTCTCGACTGACCAACAGGGAGAGAGAGATGGACGGCCATTGGCAGCAAGAGAGAGAGAAGCTCACTAACCAACTGAACTCCATTACTGCAGAAGCACAGCAGCTAAAGATCCAGCTTGCCCAACAAAAGGAGCAGCTCATGGTAAATGGCTCCTGTGCTGTGACATGTGGCCATTATCACTGTACCCTTCAGTGCAGTGTGGCATTATCACAGTACCCTTTGGTGTGCCTTTATGTGTCTACATGCCTTGTCATTAATAATTAGAAGGTGATTTTTCATTTGTGCAGTTGCGAGTGGATCAGTTGGAGGAGGAGAGTGCCTTACGGGAGTTGTCTGTCGAGTCCCAGGTGAGGCTGGAACATGTGGAGAGAGAGCTCTGGCAGCTGACTTCCCTGCTCGAGGAACACAACTGCTGGGTGCACAAACAGACTGAGCTATGCAAGGGAGAGACAGAGACACTAGTGGCCGAGGTGAGAGAGGTAGAGGAGGGAACTCGACTCACTGAGGCAGTCAACACTGCAACACAACTACAACTCCAGGTTAGAGGGGGAATACCTCTATCCCCCTTTAATTATTGAGTGAAGTGTTCCCTTGTAGAAGTGTGAGTCAAGTGTGTGTGAACTGATTGGGGAGGTGGAAATCCTGAGGGCTAGAAAGACTGTACTGATGAAGTATGCTCATCAACAGTTGGTGCCAGCAAGTGTGGAGAGGCTCTTCCAGCAAAATAGGTATACACGCTATCTAGTACTCTAACATGACCACACTGGGTAGGAGTTGACACACATAACAGTATATGTATCTGCTATGATAATAATTATTTATGATGTCCCTCTGTACCATGGCTGTTGTTGAAAGTGCTTGAGGATATCAGTGACCATTAATTGTTCACTTGATGCAGGAAGTTGGAGAAGGAGCTCACAGAAGTGAGAGCATTGCTACGACACTGTTCCTGCAATCAGCTGTCACGTGATCAATCATGTGATCAGTCATGTGATCAATCTCAGGTATCTGAGCGAGGGGGATTGAAGTGGCGACTAAGATGTCAGACTAGACAGACTAACTACTGTCGAGTGAAGCTAGGTCAGTTTGACAGCTGCTGATATGCTGTATTTATTGATCTTTGACCTTCTCCCTCCAGGATATGCTCTTTCGGAGCTGCGGTTATACAAGGAGTTGAAGGTTGCCATGGAAACACACATAGCTGAGCTTCAGGCCAGTGTTGCCAGTCTTGAGTGTCGCTATGAGCAGTGTGTCCAGAGGCTGCAGCAAGCAGAGGCACTGGGATTCACAGCATGACACAAAACAGTGCATAATTATTATTATTATGTGACCATTAGGTACAGTGCATAATAATATTATGACATTGTATAATATACACACTAGGGTTACTCATTTTTACAACATGCACTGCTACAGCAATTTTGTAAGGTCATCAACATGCTTTGTGTTCATCTTTCTTGAGTCAAAATTATTTTCATGAATAGACATACATTCACCTAAAATGACCACAACAATCAAAGTAATAATAATGACAGTAGTGTGTTATTGTAATGTGTTCACTCCATGTATATATAATATTAATGCATAATGCAGCAGCTAGCAGAGCAGAGCTAGGAGCTGATAGATAATAACTTCTAGGAAGGCATTTTCAAACCACTGTTGAAGAGCAAGTGAGGGTAAAGGGATAAGCAGTGCAGTGCATGTGAACATGTGGTCACAGTAATTAGAGTCAGATAGTAAGGTGTGTGGTGGCATGGTGGCTGGTGGTGGTTGGCAGCTGCTTTAGTCTGGCTCCTCCAGACTGCTTCCCTCAAACACCTCTTCACTGGCACTGGACTGCAGAACAATGGGAAAATCAATACAATTTCAGTTTGCTCTCAGTGGCATGGCAATGGGGACTGTGTGTGTTGGGGGGACTAATAATATCTACCTCATTTCTGGTCCTATTGGATTGTTCATTATTTTGTTCCATTTTCTTGTCGGTGCTTAGCTCTCCCTTCTCCTCCTCCTCCTCTTCTTCAAGCTGTGAACTAGCCGCATACTTTTCTTTTAGTTTCTTGTGTTCATCTGCGAATGACTGGCTGAGTGATCGATCCAGTATGTTACGTCGGACTGGTCTCCCCTCCGTGCGGCGACGATAAAATAGCACATAGGCTGAGGCAGTCTGTAGCATGCACACAAAACACATGACAATAATTCAAGAAGAACAACAATAGTATTGTTAGCACGTACCACTAGTCTGTCTTCCGAAGTCTGGGAAACATGACTGTCGTCAAAGTTGTACCATTTTCCAGATTCATGGTTCTTAGCAAAAGCAGTATCTACATAGAAATGAAGCACAGAATCAGTTAGCGCACAGAGCAGCTAGCTGGCTATATTGCTTACAGTTAGCGTACAGAGCAGCTAGCTGGCTATATTACTTACAGTTAGCGTACAGAGCAGCTAGCTGGCTATATTACTTACAGTTAGCGCACAGAGCAGCTAGCTGGCTATATGGCTTACAGTTAGCGCACAGAGCAGCTAGCTGGCTATATGGTTTACAGTTAGTGCACAGAGCAGCTAGCTGGCTATATAGCTTACAGTGGCCTCCTCCCATTCCACCAAAGTGATTGGAGATGGCATACAAATCATAGAGGGGCTGAGGCTCATCAGGACAACGAACATACTCTGACAAATCCAGTCCACTAGGGAGAGAGAGAGAGAGAGAGAGAGAGAGAGAGAGAGAGAGAGTGAGACACATGTAGTGTAATAGTAGAGTGGTGAGTGTGGTTAATTAAGATGACAGTAGGTTGTGGTTTGCCACAGTAAACTCCCCCATGCAATGCATGCAGTATATACAGCTGCAGTCTCACTTAGCTAATATTTATATAGCGCAGATGGGCGTATAGTATAGGGTATAGTGGGCATGTATATAAGAGATGTAGTGTGTGTACATGTATAGGGTATAGTATGGGGTATGTAGTTATACTGTGAGTACATGTATAGGGTATAGTATGGGGTATGTAGTTATACTGTGTGTACATGTATAGGGTATCAATGCACTCACTTGACAGGGAACTCCACCAGTACATCCAATTTGTCTCTCCAGTATCTGCACATCATCAATTTTTGTAATTATCAGATGATGATAGCTATAGGTCACACTGGCACATATGGAGCTCTCACCTGTCATAGGAGAACCTCTTCAGGTGAATCACAAGAATCTCAGGAAGCTTCCAAAGATCAAACTTCTTTGATGCTTGAACAAAGTCCTTGCAAGTGGGACAATACCTAGAAAAAGAGAGAGAAAGAGAGAGAGAGCATCACCACTGATTATGTGACGTAAATGTTGAGATGTACCAGGCGTCATCTTTGCTGAGAGTCTCTTTCTCTGTGAAGAGACGCAGACAGTCTCGAAGGTGAATGTTCTTCTTCTGATCACTGGCACTTTCATGACAACTCTCATGCTCTTCAATTTTCTACATAATTCCAATCAAAATGACATGCACAATCGCCTAGTAGTTATGGAAAATCATAGCTAGTACTAAGGATGAAATGCTTTGACATGAGATAAAGTAAGACTGCACCGAAGGGTGTACTTTTTTTGCTGACCTCGGCAATTTCACTGTTGTAGCAAGCATCCTTGATTTTGCTCTCCCAGTTGCAGCCAATGTATGTCTGATCTGCAGGTTATAAAGACAGATTCTCTTACTAACACAATACTACGACTATGTGTAGTTATGGGTGACCACACTCCAGCTACACTACAGACAGTTGTTCTAAAAAAAATCCCTCAAGGCTCATTTGGCTACAATTCAATTATAGCCAACCGCAGGCCTGACGACCATTACCAAACTTGACTGAAATCTGGCACTCTGTGCTATGGCGCACACAAAATCACCCAGAGCTAGGTAGTCATGTACATAACAGGGCATGTTGGGGTAGAACACATGTTGGGGTGTACATTATAGAGGACTCACTAGTGATTGTGTAGACTTTGCTAGGTTCATCTTCTATCTTCTTGACCTCCTGGGAGCCATAGGCATTCACTGCTGACAGTCTGAACAAGTCCTGCACTGTCTCCATAGCATCTCCATCATTTTGCTGCCCTCCTTCTCCCTGCTTAGTACCACCCCCAGCCTCTCCCTCTCCCTCTCTCTCTCCCTCCATCTTCTCTTCCTCACTAGTTTCTCTCTCTTCTCTTTCCTTTTGAGATATCTCCTCATTGCCATTATCGACGTTGCCATGGTTGTCATCCTCCATTGCTTCTCTGGTATCTTCATCACATTCTAAATATGCAATTAAATTTTTGAGTTGAGTTGATGCAGCTGCTACCATAATTAGTGAAATTTTCATTATTAAAAAATTTTCGTTTCGTGTGAAGTAATGAAAAATTTTTATGTGAAAATAATTTTTACGTGTACCTGTATGGCTTGAAGTTGACGAAAATATTCTTACATGAATATTCTAACACAAACTTTGAGAACGAAATTAACGCAAATTACAGTTATTAGACTTTTATGTGTATGTAACATAGCACATGCACATGTGGTCACTCTCATGTCAAGTATGGATTTATGTACATGTATGCGAGAATCAGTTCCATGCACTGGCTAGCTTCATGTAGTGAGTAGCTCACTGTTTTCACTGGAGTCAGTTTCTGTCCACTGAGACAGTGCATGTGAGTACCTCTGGTAGATTGCAGCATAGAGGTCTCTGTATGTGCACTGTCGGCGAACCTTCACTACCATAGGAATACCAAACAGCTGATGGTACTTTTGAGAGTAGGACTGGTAGCTGTAGTTGACCTGCCGCTCACTGGAGGGGGGAGGGGAGGGGGGAGAAAATAAGCACTATCAAATTTAATTAGCGTCAAGTGCGTGTATCCTAGGAGCTGAGTATGTACAGTAGCCATGCAGTCGCTAGCTTACATGGCCTCTCTCAGGTAGACTGGTACGTGAACAAAAGCCTCCGGGTCAGCATCTGTGTAGATTTGGTAGGCAAAAATGTCATCTCTCTCGAGTATGTGACTGAGGCTCTCTCTGTCGCTGTAGATACGGTGAAACCGACTGTTGTAGACATCTATGATGGTGAGCTGTTCCGCTGGCAAGTTAGAAGATGAGCCAAGCTCTTTCTTCAGATCGAGTATGCAGCCGCGTTTAGGCACCTTGAGCTTGTACTGAGGAGAGATGTGTCAGTGATTGTGAGTATATTATACAATGCAGGGAAATTGAGTGGTTCTTCCTTACAATAAACACTCACAACATACTCTATTCACTTGTACACATGCAGAAAATTCCCATGCTGACAACAGGAAACACTCGGCATTCCCCAGCCCCTGTTCATAACAACAATATTGGAGCACTTGCACTATAGGTGAACAGATATCTACCTCATTCTCTCCCCTACCCCCCCCCCCCCCCCCCCACCTCCATCCTCTCTTCCCCCTTTTCTTCCCTCTCCCCCTCTCTCCCTACCTTTACAATTGGCTGTCCTGGCTCTGCCTTTACCACAGAGACATATATGGTCCTTGTCTTCTTGATGGGCAGTGGTAGAGAGAGAAACATGAAAGGGTCAAATATCTTAGATAATCCATTGCAGTGGGGGCAGACAAGTGTTGACTTGAGTTGGCCCTGGAACTCGCGAACCACGACACTTTGATTTCTGAGAAGGTACTTCATCCACGTCTCCTCGGCAATCTCCTGTACAGGGGAGGCGTGGCACATGGTCACATGACATTGCAACAGATCATACGACATCATCCCTTACCTTGTCTGATCTATCGTCAGTTTTGACTGTCATGTCAACGTAAGGCTTTTCTCTGACAAGGTTGAGATCTTCATGGAGCCCATCGAGAAGAAATGCCAACAGCTCTTGAGAATCATGCTGAGCATAGCCCACAAACTGAGGTGCATAGCGACCAACCTGAGTCTAATAGCATAAAAAAACAACTATTAATACAATCAAGACTATACTCTTGAATATACACTAGATTATGATTGGTTTCCCCTCCCCCCCCCCCCCCCCCCCCATTCCAATAGGTGCAAAAATTAATTATATAAGTCAGAGGCGCTGGGTATGGTAGAGTCTGATTCAGCATTACACAATTGACGCACCTTGAAGTGTCTTGGAGCGACACAGCTTGCTTTTCCACTCCAGATGTCATCCAATAGGGCACCATATGCCTCGGCAATAGCTCCGCCCATTCCCAGGGGGTTGTCCCTGTTAATATGCTTCTTGTAAGGTTTGTAACCAGCCTTAGTTCCAACAAAGTACTCCGTCAATGGAGTCGTGTTGCTAAGACACTGAAAGAGAAGAAGAAACAAAACAAACTTCTCAAGGAAAATCCAGGCACAATAATGAAAATTAATAAAGAAATGACAATGACAAGAAAGGAAGAAAGGGACATTGCTTATTTCTTACTTGAAGAGCAGCGTTCATGAAGCATGTGTTTCCAAGGTTACTAAGTCCACAGAGTCCTGGCTGGCTAGGCTGCTGGCCCCAGTAATACCCACCACTACCGGATGACGAGTAGCCACTAGCTCCGCCCCCTGAGCCAGACGATGTCCCACGGCCACTGCTAGCGTTATTATTGGACGATGTAAATGTGTCTGAGCTTCGAGTGGGGTGCTGGCTCGCACTTGTTTGCCTAAATACAAATTTTTAATATCACAAAATGTCACACAGTGGACTAGACATTAAATTCGCATCAATGTAGCTAAATACATGCAGTGGATGAGAGAGAACTCACTGAGTTTGCCTAGGCCAGCTTCCATCTTCATTCTGCTTCTCAAGAACAATGGTCTGAAAGGGAGGGAGGGAGAGATAAAAGAGAGCATGGGTAGTACTCAAAAATGCAAAAAAAAAAAAAAAAAAAATTGCAGGTGACTGATGTCCACCACACAATGTCATATAATGTACTCCCTTTCAATATCTGCCACCCTACACTGTCACATGACAACAGCAGTGGTCAACTATAACAGTGGACATAGTCGACCACAAACTTATTGAAAGGCAATCTTGCACCTTATATGGCTGCAACAGTGCACATGAGTAAGTTGGTAGTGGTCGTCAATGGTAAAAAAAATCTTAATACATAGTTCCTTGGGGGAGTGGAGTCCTATACCAACTTTGGGCCAGCAATCAACAGGAAAGGTAGAAGGTATCACTGGTGGGTAGCTGCCTAGCGCAGTAAGCAAGGTTCCACTGTATACTCACCTGTCCATTGTAGAGGCCAGCATCCTGCAGAGTCTGCTCTGAGTTTGAGAGCAGCTCATAGGTGTGTGTCATGAATCGGTGCCACACTCGACACTTGGCCTCCATGTCGATCTGGAACTCTTCCTTGAGAGCTTTCTCGAGGCCATCCACAGTGTCGGCACGACTGAAGCTTCTTGGCTTAGTGTTGTTGAAGTTTGGATGTACACAGAGTTTGAACTCGAGCAGGTAGACCTCCACCTTGCAGTGCTTCATGTACATCCCATGCTCTACGACCTTACGGGCCAAAGGTCGCGAGTTCTGGGAGAGGCCGTACCATGACGTCAGTTTAGACCACGCCCCCTCAGGGAGAAGAAAGTAATCCAGCTCCTCCATTAGATGGTCCCTCACAGCATCATCCGTACCATCTAAAATATTATGAAAATTATGATTTATTAGTTAATTAAAGGAGTTTCCTCTTACTCCTGAAGAGGGAGGCGTTGTCGATGGGCCCAGGGTTTGCGGCATCCTGTCCGGCATAGCTCTGATCCCATTGGTCGTAGCCAACGTACTTCTTCCACTGCTTCATCCACTTGACATCCACCAGGTACCTAATTCACACATCAGCAATTTATCCAGTTGGTACATCATGTGCAATATTAGCAGTATCAGCTAAAGTATGGACTGTGAATTGTGTATTTATCACTCTCACTGGATGTATAAAATAACACCAAGTTCAAATACATTGCCGTGTAGAATACATGTCCATGTGTGTGTTAGCCTCACCATGTCTCCCCTTGCTTCAGTCTCTGCTGTAGAGCTGCGTGGATCTCTGTTTTCTGTGTCTTATAGTCTGGAACTTGATTCTGTTGACCTTTGTCCTCCTCTCCCCCGTCCCCGCCTTCCCCTTCTCCCCCTCCCTCACCGCTAGCTGCCGCAGCCGGAGATCCTCTACCTTCACTTACAACATCTACAAAGTCAACGTCAAGTGTGCATAGCATGGCAGTGTTATGCAGGGGTGAAATGTTATCAGTAGTGTACAGATTATGTTCAACTAATCAATTTTATTCAAGGATCAGAATATCGTCAGCCAACAAGTGATTGTGGTTCCTATTCTTATTATGTCAATCTATTGCTAAGATACAATGAGACGCTCTTTTAGGCAAAGGCCAATTATACAGAATTATGCCTGATCTAGAGAAGAAAGGGTGGGAGGTGTCTTGCCATAATATTATTATTATTAATAGAACAGTTTCAGTAGCACGTTATGTGTGTAGTTGTATGATATTAAGGCTTACTGTGATCTTGCGCTATCTTCTCCGCCAGCTCCGTCTCGCTCACTGCACGCAGCGAGGTAGCTACTAGTTTCCACGTCAGCGCTTCTCCCTCGCCGCTCTCAAACTTTGTCTTCAACATGAGTTCGAGGTGGTCATCAGAGTTGGCACCAGCCGAGCCGCGGAGATCGCTCTCCACCGAGTGTAGAACTTCGCCAGTCAACTTCAAATTCAGTCCTATCTGGTACCATTTGCTGCTGACAGGCTTCAGCGCTTCCATCAGTTCCTCCATTCTCGGAGCGTTGTCTGGAGGGACACCGTACAATTTCAAAGTATCCTACACGGTTATAAGTTACGTGGACCTACTTTGAGCATTGTTGTTGGTCGGTTGGCCAGCGCTGGTCTCCATCGGTTCAGAAGCGTCGCCGTTTTCTTCAACACAAGCTATGTCGGCCATATTGACTTCACAGCATGACACATACGATGGGCGTGGTCGGCTGTTGACGATCATTACCATACAGAATACGCGCTGACGCGCACGTAAGTTATTTCGTCTGCATGGGGTTAAATTAACTTCACTAATAATAATTATCATGCGTTATCTATTAAACGGACAGCAACATCTCCTGTGAAATAAAATTGCTACAAAGGTAAATAATATACAACACACAAAATCAACAATATCAAAACGTCTACAGTAGGATGTCTTGTAGGCTAAATATACTGGACTAAGTGTTCAACACACTCAAATAACATGTAGACGCTCAAAACTGGAGGGAGAGAGAGAGAGAGGTAAAAAAAACGTAACACAGTCAATGTGGTTGACGTACGTTTTTGAGGAACTCTTCCGCGACGATTCTTGCTCGTGCATTGAGTGTGATCTTCATCTCACTAATCTCCTTGTCAATGTCCTCCATAAACTGCACACACAAAAATAAAGCACTGAACCGTCACCAACTCTTACCCTCAGCTATATACACACACCATATGCCTTACCTGAATCACAAAGTCGACTAACTTGTGCTTGTACATTTGCTCCGTGTGGAAATTGGTGATGAGAAAGCTGATGTCATAGCCCTATATCAAACAAAAAATTGGGATGGATACTGGCTAATGATCAATCCAGCCAATTGTATGATAAAATTGTCAATGATTGGACTAAATGGGGACCGTACCTCAACTGGTTTTCTCCTCAGAATAAAGAAGTGCTCGGCTCTCATCATCATGAATCGCATGAACTTCTTACACAAGATCTTCTCAATCTCATCAGCCTTAGGAGGAGGCAAAACGCAGAATCAGTTTCATACATACAAACTCTCTCCCTCTCTCTCAGAAAATTGGCTCCGCTGCCCAATACTAGCTAGACTCCTACCACAGAATGAGCCATCAAAAGTAGCCCCCACTCTCTTTTTAGATTTCTCTCTCACATCTATATAGACTGTGTGCATGGGCCGGCATACCTGTTTGATGGCGATGGAGATCCGTACCGAGTTGACTGATGATTCAATCTGCACTCTCTCCTTCTCGTTCCTGCTGACGACCACCGGAGTCATCAGAAGCTCTTTGCTGCTCCTGTTACAGAAAGAAAACACACATAAGCTCACACATGGCCATATATGGTAGTGGCACTAATGGCCACCAGACTGTTCTTCATGATCTCTCACCTGACTTCAACTTCTGGCTTGTTGTGTCGCTCCACTACTTGGCTCTCAAAGTTCTCCAGGCACATGGCGGCCGTCAGCGTCGACCGCACAGCATTCAGGTAAGGCTTTAGGGTAGCCGCCTACAAGCCAACATGAACGATGCGTTGTAAGTCAGCAAATTCGAGGTATAATATCATTTTTAAGCTTAGTTGGGGTAGATACGACAGTAATTTAGTTTAGAAACGTACCATTGTCTTCACTTGCTCTCCTGAATGTCAGCGAACGATCCTAAATCAGAACGACCTTCTACCCCCTAGCAGCTTGTACCTCAGCTTCACAGCGCATGCGCACGATGAAAGTGGAGTTCTAATTGAAGCGCACCACACATGCAAAGATGGTAAGTTCCTAATCACGCTGTACTTTCTGCGCACAATCAGATCGTTTCCCCCGTGCAGGATGAGTCTATGATCCGCTACGTGAGTCCTGTGAATCCAGCCGTGTACCCTCACCTCGCTATCACGCTGCTAGTCATTGGTCTCTTCTTCACAGCATGGTTCTTTGTGTATCCTCACCAATCCTCTCTCTTTCATACACTCTCTCTATCGTATTGTGTATTTCTGTTACACTCTTACGATATTAAAATTAGCAGAGGCTGGGGGAGCCCTGGATTTTCCTGCTAGATTGACTCGAGAAAATTATCCCCCTAATTCCCCTCCCTTCTTGAATATTTGCTCAGTCTCTTCATTCACTATAAATCACCAAATTGTTTGTCCTTGACGGTCTCTACCTCAGCCATGAAGTAACTAGCACTAAATTCTCTCGGTACTTTCTGAAAGAGTTGCTGATATCACTGTGGTCGGCTCTCTTCATGGGCTTTGGGGTGCTCTTTCTGCTACTTTGGGTGGGCATCTACGTCTGAACCAGCGGACATTTAGGATTATCATTGTACTATGTCATGCCAAACCTCTTCGGAGGATATTGCACAGAGTATTTTTTTTTTGTTATGTTGACAATCTTTGTTCCGATTCAACAAAAGATTATTAATAAGAAACACCAAAATTTATAATAAATTGCATAATATTGTACATAAGCACTTACTAAAACAACAGTATATGATACAAAAATTACATACTGTAAATACTATACTAATGTAATGTATGCATTTGGTCTGTGCCTATAATAATATCGATCCATATCCATGCAGGCAGTAAAATGGTTCAGATATTCATCAGCTTTCTAGGATGTGATGTGTGTTATCATACGGCTGTCTCAATGCCAGTCACATGTTGCTTCCCGTAGCGATACGATCTGGGCGTTCCATGGAACTGAGGGATGTTGCCCATAGAGCCATGCTCCAATGTGGAGCGAAACGCATTCACTACACGAATCTGAAGGGAAATAAAAAACTTTAAATCATAAAAATAATACTGCTATATTATTATTATACATGTATATACAATAATTATAGGGCCATCAATGTACAAGGAGGTTCCTATCCTGTTGTTTACCTGAGCCCTGAGTCGGCTGAGAGATTTGACCCAGAGTACCCTAGCTCTGGTTGGATCGCCATCTATCTCATCTTCTTCATCTTCCTCAGCCTCCTCAGTAGCTGGGCGGAAGAGATCGGGGAGCTTGCTGACAGGTACCAGCGTCAAAAGCTGACCAATCACAAGCTCTGTACTCCCCAGGAAGATACACCATAGCCAGAGGTCAAGGGTCAGTCCGCTGGTAGAAAATACGACATCACCGAATTGCACGAGTATGATTTGAACTGTGACCTGACCAATCATTATCACAATGAAGATCCAATTTCGCCAAATCCCATCGAAGACGTTGCGCTCACCGTGGATCTTACGAGCATTGATTTCATTGAAGATCTGGAACATGACAAACGTGTTGAAGATGATGGTGAAATGTTGTGATGGGTCGGCCCTCAGCTCTCGACCCATGCCACTGTCAATGTTGAATAGCTTCGGCCCGGCAAAGAGAATCACCATCAACACGGTGAGCTGGTATAGAGAATGACCAGCCAAAAACACCCACATCTGTTTCGAGATGAGAGACTTTTTGCGTCCGTACGGTTTTCGCTTGAGCAGATCGGTAGTTGGAGGTTCGGTGGCCAGAGCGAGAGACGCAAATGTGTCCATGATCAAGTTCACCCAGAGTAGCTGGATCGCCCGGAGAGGGGAATCCCCTATCGTGAAAGCAGCTATGACGGTGAGCAGAACAGCAACGATGTTGACGGTCAGCTGGAACTGGAGGAATTTGCTGATGGAGTCGTAGACATTTCTGCCCCACATGACAGCCTTCACTATAGACGCAAAGTTATCATCCGTCAAAATAATATCACAAGCTCCCTTAGCGACATCAGTACCAGCAATCCCCTGAAATTGAGAAAATATTATGCAATTAAATAAAAGCATGATATTTATGCATAATACACGTATGTACATATGGTCATTTGTAGTTGGAACTGTATTCGTACATACTCTTGGAAATTCACCATTAGTATTCAGTCATCCCATCGTACTACACAATCGACAGTCATCATGTAACAGATCGGATTACTTGAGAGGCTCACATGTACACCCTCCCCACACCACAGCAGCAGTGCCACCCAACTATTTAAAGTATGCACTATGATCAACACTCACACAAACTCACATTACTATCAAATTTGACATTTACATGTACATGTACATAAACCTACACGTAACTTATTAAAACTAGCTATAATAGCTATTGTCATAATTGTTTGTATGATAGAATGATCAGATACATCAGATGATGTTCCTTACCATAGCAAATCCAACGTCGGCCCTCTTGAGTGCTGGTCCATCGTTAGTCCCATCTCCAGTCACAGCCACCACTTCTCTGTTCTTGTGAATCCGCGATCGAATGATTCCATCGACCAGCGTGTATTTGTCCGTGGGGCTTGACCTGGCCAGCACTCGCAGTTTAGGCCACACCTTGTCCAGCTTCTCCTGATCGATGGCTCCGCTAGCATCCGTCACTTTCTTGTTGAACTCTTTTCCTTCTAGAACTAGGAAGCCATCTCCCTTACGAATGATGCCACACTTCTCAGCAATGGCCCGCGCTGTTTCAATGTTGTCACCAGTCACCATACGAACAGTTATACCAGCCTTTTGACAGCTCCTGATGCAGCCTGGTACCTGATGAAAATACACAAAAATAATCATCATAATTTTATTATTTCCTGTCACATGTGCTTATTAGATGTTGTGTAACAGCTAGAAGGCATGTGCATGCATGTACATGCATTTACATGCACATGTGAGTTGGAGGTGACCATGACGATATTCATGGAGAAAGTGGCAACTTCCTTATAAGGAAGAGAATGTGCTACATGGGCACTAATAGAGGATATGACCTTGTGTTAATTGATCCACTGACAGAAAGCTTGTCCTGTTGATGGGCAAATCTGCTGAGCTAACAGGAAAGAGGTAGAAGGGATGGAACACTGACCTTTCTAGCTGTAAACATAAGAGCTGCTGCATCACCCCATCCCCTCCCCTCTCCCCTCTCTCTCTCTCTCTCTCTCTCTCTCTTACCTCATGCCGCACAGGGTCTTGAATGCCAACTATTCCAATGCATGTTAGATCGGATACAATCTCCTCTTCATTGTCCCAGTCAATGATGGAGGTGATCTCCCCAGACAGACTCGAGTCAGGGGGGAAGTCCCTGTAATCAATGACAAAATGTAATAATTACAGGGAGGGAGGCAAGCTAATTATGTGTAAATAGGTACAAATTCCATACGCATGTCACTATAGCATTTTATTTCCAGAACATGTAAGCATACTATTACATCACTGTTCACCTGTAGGCGAGTCCTATGGTCCTGAGTGCACTGCTCGCCATGCTCTGAACCACATTAGATAGTATCTCCTTCTTGTCGACATCACTGAGGACAGCAGTGCGACCATTCTCGGCCATGATGTGGGAGCACTTGGCTAGCACGATCTCAGACGCTCCCTTAGTGAAGAGTCGGTAGCCGCCTCCAGGCAGAGGGATGACTGTGGACATACTCTTACGAGCAGAGTTGAACGTAAAAACTTTCACAAAACTCTCAGTGGGGAATTTAGATCTCACAGCCTCATAATCAACACCTAGCCATAGTGTGACAGTGTGTGTGTGTGTGGGGTAGATAGATTGCTATACAACACTGGCGTGAACACACATAAACTTCCGAATTGGAAAACACAATATTAATTGTTAGTGCACGTCAGTTATCTTTTCTCCATTATCACAGATGGCAAACAGCACTTCATCAAAACAATACTTCTTATCACGGACACTAGCTGACGAGCTATAGGTCTCATCACCAATCAGCTCTTCACATAGCTATAAATCATGCCGATATTGATCTTCTTTACCTAGTTCCTTGATGAATCCGAGCAGAGCACATTCAGTGACATTTCCGACTTGCTTTGCTAGACCCTGGCCGAGGGCTGCACCTCCTCCAATGAATGGGAGATTCTCCTTAAACTTCTTCCAACAGCTGTCCTCTTCCTTCACCTCCTCATCATCGGAACCCTACAATTAGCACAAATAATTACAACAAAATTAGCATGTGCAACTCCCACTCATAAAGTATGTCAAAACAATCAGTACAGATACAAGTACAATGACATTAGATACTACATCTCCTCTTATGTCATTGGTAGTTTAAACATGCCTCATTGAAGAAAAAATAACATTATTTTTACCATCAAAATTTTCTATTTTTTTTTGCTCATTTGCTATTCAACATTAAACTTATACTACAAGACATGATCATGCATGTAGTGGATTCACAAAATAATTATCTTAAACAACCATTACGTACAGCGCACTCCACATAGCCCAGGCAGTCACCCTATACCTACCTACCCACCTACTTACCTGGAGTAGTTTTGAAGTGTAGCTGGAATTGACGGCGATGTTCATTTTGAGTGCCTCCATTACGTCATCAGGAAGGTCACTTGTCTTTGGTAGTTCTTTATACCTCATCCCAGTGAAGTAGCTCTCCACAACTGTCATCCGATTGGTCGTTAGTGTTCCCGTCTTGTCCGAGCAGATAGCCGTGGCGTTGCCCATGGTCTCGCAGGCATGCAGATATCGCACAAGATTGTTGTCCTTAAGCATCTTTTTGACGGAGAATGCCAGTGCTATGGTAACGGCCAGGGGCAACCCCTCAGGCACGGCCACAACGAGCACAGTAATTCCAATGATGACAAAGTGTAGCAGTTCAGAGAAATCGGTTGAGGAGTTCCAAGGTTCACCACGAATACCAAACTTCTCAATGGAGAACTTGAGAACAAGTACGAGCACACAGAGAACTGCGGACGCGGTCCCAGCGTAGCCAATATACAGAGCTAGCTTTGTCAGCTTCTTCTGAAGAACACTTCCACTCTCAACTCCCTTGGATTTCTTCTTTTTCTTCATCTTCTTGAGCTGCTGTCGTCGTTGGACTTGCTTCACAGGGTTCAACCGCGCCAGTCCCTTCAAGGCAGGCACCTCTATTGGCTGCTCGGGGTCAAACTCTTTGACCTCTTCCTCTACGCAATCTTTCTCCTCGAGCTCGGCCTGCCGCTGCTTAGCGAGCTCAAGCACAGGGTCCTCCTCCTCAGGCTTACGGGGACAAAGACGATCACGGACACGACGCAACCACTGAGTGATGAAACCTGGAGATAAACAATGTCAAGTTAATCTTTTTTCTTCTCTCTCTCGCTCTCTCTTACCTCCTTCGTCTTCAGATTTCTCATTGAGCAGTGTGAATATGATTCCCTGTTGTGAGTGAGCTCCCACGGCCGTCACTAACATTGTCCCCCCTCCCTCCATCACCTGCGTACCTGCCAGCAACATTGGGTCTTTCTTTGGATCCTTCTTAACCAAGTCTGACTCTCCAGTGAGGCTGGCTTCGTCCACTCTGATATCATAGCCCTAGCAACGCACGCACAGCAGTTAGAAACACTATATCATGCACATGAGTACGAGATGTGCAGCAGTGATGCTATACTCCATTTATCTATTTATCAATTCCTGACAGCGATTATCAACGCTGTATTATTGATGTGCAAGGGCTATAGTTCATGCTCCTCTCTCTCTCTCTCTCTCTTGCTGGAACAAAAACCGTAAAGGTACATTTTTCCGCGTGTGAAAAATTTATGCGAATCGGGCCTCTTGAAAAATTTACACGATTTTTATTTATGTGTTTGCATTACAAACATATGGCACAATAATATTCATGCGATACAAATTTATGTGACTGCCGCTTGACTCGCATAATTCACATAAATAAAACTCGCACAGAAAAATGTCGCTTTATGGTACAGCCATTGTATCTTTAGCCACGCCCACCTGAATAAGTATTCCATCGACGGGAAAAGTGTTTCCGTACTTGAACTGAGCTATGTCTCCAACGACCAATTCCAGCAGGGGAAGCTCACGAATCTCCCCATCTCGTAGCACGGAGAACCTCGTGTCTGAATCAAGCTTCTTTTGGAGTCCACGAAATTGCTTGTCCTTTGTCCAATCGTTGAGAGCCGTGATGAAGACAACAATCACAACAGCTACAAGAATAGCAAATCCTTCGATCCAAGCTATGTCCTGAGGGGGGCACACAAAGAAATTAATAATAATATTAGCATAGTTGAGCTGGTGTAAGCATGCATTTTTTTTACACACGATTCACACTTGGACAAGCAAATCAGAACACTCCGCTCTCACCTTTCGCTGTTCAACAGTCACTCCGAGCACGATCGATAGAATAGCGGCACATATGAGAATGATCAGCGTCGGATCTTGGATTGCATCCAGGCACAGAGCTAGGAAAGATTTGGGAGGGTTCTGTGGCAGTTGATTTACACCGTAAAAGTTTCTTCTTGACTCGAGATCCTGCGCGGAGGCGCTGAGACCCGTCTTGAGGTTCGTCTCCAGCTGCTCAGCGATCGCCTCCACGCCTTCGTACTTCTCGAGCGCTTTCACAGCGTCATCCTTGCGCTGCGACATGAGAACCTTGAGGTCATTTCGGCTGATACCGAACCGATTCACCGCCATCATCTTAACGCCGGCGATTCCTCTCTCTCTCCCTTCTCTGTTTGTTACCTTATGCTGCACGGACCACAGCAATTATTTCATGTGACCGGAAATCAGTTTTCAGATCGATTGAGTGCGCGCGCACCATAAAAATATTATGCACATTGATCGAACTCGTCAAGTATCGACCATTACCATCACAGTGAAAATTTTCTCATGATTGTACAGAACAAAAATTAATAATACCAAAATTAACTCCTTTGCACAATCTGGCACATGTATTATAATATCTTCCTAGTCTCTCTCTCCCCCTTTCCTATCCTTGCATTGCCTATACTATCGCTGCTCGAGCTAGAGTGTCTGAACGCTAGTGTTGACTTCACCCATCAACCGATCGATGCGGCTGCTCAGATTCTTCTCCTGCTCCATGTACTTTGGCTTTGAAAGCTTCTCCCCAACTAGCCTCTCGGCCAGCTGGCAGCTCTCGTCCAGCAGACTCTTCACCTCGGACATCTTCTTCTGAATCTCACCTATCTAGGGGGACAAAATACAGCAGTCAGGGGATCTGGATTTAATCACTAGGGGCATCCTCCATGCTTGTTGATAGATAGCAAGAAACTGCATCATATTTTGTTGATTTTGTTATATATAATAATCATAGGTACCTTAGCGTTTGCGTCTCCATCGAGTCCCTGCACGTCTTTGACGAGGGCAGCAACCTCCTCGCTGCTGGCCTTGTAACGATCATCCAGCGACTTCTTTGTACTCTTGAACGTCTTGACATCTTTGCTTGTCTTGTAGGCAGTGATGGCCGTCTGGTAGCTGCTCACTAGCGCGGCACGACGATCATGGGCAGAAAGGATCGAGTCGATCAGCACTCTAGCCTGCTGCTTAGCCAACAATGTTGCATTCTGAAATGAAGTATCAATGTTGAAATTTTTAGTGGAAAAAGATGAGATTTTCTATTGAAGGCAGAATGTACTAACAAGCCATTGACGTACACATCTACAAGGAACGAGCAGCCAATTTCTAATTTAAGGAAGGCATCTGGACTACACAACATGCAACACGTTAGTAGAATGTCATGAACTTCTTCACCTCTGTAATTGAGAAGTCTAGCCTGACTGCGATGATGACCATGAGGAAGAAGAGATAGAGTGCGGCCACAACCAGGAGGGGCTCCTGAAGAAGCATGATCGAATTGAACGTGTAGCTGACTTGGAAATTCTGTATGTGCTGTTCAACAAGGTTCTCAGCCGTTACCACGACAACGGGCCGCCCTATGGTGTCCAGGTACGTGAACTTTAGCTCACGAGGTTGCTCCTTGACCTTAAATGGCGACCAAAATGAAATATCCCTATATGACAAAAACACATTATCATAGGCTCTTAGCAATGGTTTCTGACTGACTTTGCTCCTTCCGGTAGAATGATTTTGATAGTCAGTTTCTCCACAAGTTGATCGTCAAAGACGTGATCGACAAGCCTCATCCGCAGCTGAAACTGACTACCAGAATGAAACAGATACTCATATGATGGAACGTTGTAGCCAAAATAGTATCGCGTCTGCCATCCACCAAATAAAGGAAATCTAGAGACAGAGAAAAGGCCCTGAAGTGATCATCATAAGAGCATCTTGCTCAAGTACCTTGGTCTTAGCTCCAGTTCAACATAATCATCATCATCTCTGAGATGTGATGTTGAGATGTTTCCAATCTCGTCTCTATAGTAGACATCTTTAGCAGCCGCTGGAAGAATGGTCTTGTAGCTCTTGACGGCTGATGGCCCACTCTGAGGATTCCGCTGAAAATCATAGCGACTGAACGAGCCTTTAAGCTTCGCTCCTAGAGAAAGAAAATGAATTATTATATATAGCCAAATTGGTACACCATATAAGGCAATAGTCAACTACGTCCCTCCTGACCTTCATGGAGGATGTGGACATGCTCCTCTACTGCGATATTTCCCCAGTGAGACACCTCGATCACTCTCTCCAACTCCGCCACGACGATGTACGGGCCATTGTTCTCATAGTGTACGGTTATCCTGGAGCTCGAGAACGGAGCCACGTTGCTATAGGGACCGTACGTCAGAACATTTTCAGAGCTGCTAGTTGGTGATACTCGGCTGAAAGACTCAATCGTGGAACTGGGTAGCGTTATGATGGTACTCTGAGTGGTAGAGGGGTAGGGGGTTGCCAGGTAAGCGCTCCCAGTGTACTGGATCAGTTGACGCTCGTTTTGAGTGATTTCCTTGGGGAAGGCCGGAAGAGCATGGGCCATCATGACCTCCACTACGACAGTGACGGTAGAGCCGGGGGCAATCGGAGGGATGTTGGCACGATGGACAGAGACATTCGGATGACTGGCAAAGACCTTGTCCGGAACTATATTCAGCTCACCAGTCGCACCACTGCTCATAGTTACCTGCACACATACACAAAGGACGTGATTTTAATATGGTACAATGGAGGTGCGCATTAATAAGAATTCCTTGCATACGCAGCGATCGATGCATTACCTGTCCTCCTATGTACGCCAGTTTGTCTGCGGCCGATCTTGGGATGGTATACAGGAACCAAGAAATGCTTTTTTGGTCTTTATTTTCCACCACGATCGTTGTTTTTTCCTTCACGAGGTTGGAGGTCAGATCGATCTCCCGCGTCACGGCGCTAAACTCTAGCTTGTCGATCCTCTTATCCTGCGATACCTGGGCCGTTGCAACAACCAGGCACCACGCCATCACCAGCACACAAACCTTCATCTTTCAGCTTCTTCGCATGTACTTCGCGCAAGCTCCTGTGGCTGCGTACACGTCAACCATGTGCTCTTCTAATTACGCGAAGTGAAACCCAGAGAAATTTCAGAATTTAACCCTTTGACCGTGAAATTACTGCGAAACTTCACTGAACAGCCATGGCGAGCAACGGATTGAAGAAGGTAAGCGTAGCCTCCCTACTCTGTGTTTTTGGTGATAAATGAGATATTTATGCGTTTTTTATTTGTGCAGTCTACAGCGCTGATGGGATATCCAGTCGTCCACAACGCTAGGGAGGTGAGTGCACTGCATGGAAAAAATTAATTATACTCTGTCTGCAAGATTATCTATGGCCAGATTAATACTTGTTGTATTTTTAATATCTTGTATTCAGGTGCTGTGCAATCTTTACACGAAGACTTTGTCCGTTCTTCAGCGGATGCCACGAGAGGCTGCCTACCGGAGACAGACGGAGCAGATCGTACAGCAGAGACTTCAGATAGTGCAGGCAGAAGCTAATATTCCAGCCATCGAGAGCAAGATCGGCTGTGGACAAGTTGAAGAGCTAATAGACCAGGCAGAGCGCGAGCTATCGCTGGCCGGCAAGATGGAGGAGTGGCAGCCGTGGGAGGCACTGATCGCCGAACCACCACCAAACCAATGGAAGTGGCCTTAATTAGCAACGGATACCATTACTGACTGGTAGCCTAGCAACCATCCACTCTAGGGACCATACTGTACAATTGCCACACACATCGATATTATCATGACATGTATAATAATATTTATAATAATACATAACTTTCATGTTCAAGAGTGATAAGTTGCAGAGAAAATACATGCAAGAGCAAGAACATAATAAATAACCGACTCTCCTATAATAATGTTAATTTTATTATGACGATTAGCTAACTGCAATTCCAACTTTAGAAAGAGTTTGAAGTTCATCTCTCGTCAGATGTGGTACAAAGGTCACTGTGAAGCATGGTTGCTGTGACAACTCCAGCATGTACCCTACCAAATGAGCCTATAGAGAGATGGGAAAGAAAATTTCAACACTGGGGCATCAATGATTATAAAAATTAATAATAGGAGTACCCCTTAATTAATCACATAACCAAATTTCTTACTTGCATGTCTAGTTGTAGCAATGGTTCATTGGCGAGATCAGGATCATCCTCCACCTCCCACTCGGCCGAAGCCCCACCTCCTGTGATGTCATAGCCCCGCCCAGGAGTTAGTAGTGATTCCAGCGTTGCTTCAAGTCCACCAGACCCATCCAAATCACCTCCCTGGAATAGAGAAACATCACATATCAATTAAACCCTAGCCACATCATACTGTATAGCCGGAAATATTGGCAGGAATTAAATCTGGCGGTTGAGCTTAAAATCGCTATTGCAAGAATATTAGCGGATTTAAATTTGGCGGTTCGGTACAGTATCGCCATAATATGTATAAATGCGAGTAGGAAATTTTGGCGGATTTTAATTTGGCGGTTGTAACATAGACCGCCAAACTGCCAAATTTAATTCCCCACTAAATTTTCCGGCTATACAGTATTATTGGTGTGACTAACGTCTTCATCTTCGCTGCTGCTTGGTTCCTGCTCCCCCTCCCCCACCTCAAGGATGTTCTGAATATCACTGACCACCAGTTTAAGGATCTTGACCGGAAGCATTACCTCGTTGGCCTCATTGTCACATGACATTGCCATGGCTCGCTGAGAGCGAGTCTGGATACCTAGAAACACAATGAAGAGGCAGAGGATAAAAAAAATAAGAGAGATTCATTGAACATAATCATTAAAGAGTCTAATAATAATGCTCCATACTAAACCATGGCACTGTACCGTCTTGTAGTTTGGATTTTGCGTAGTTGAGTTCATCTTTGATGGTGATTTTTGTCAGCCTCTCATCGCCTGTGGCAATGCAGTGGGTCAGCACACGGCACAACCCAAGGATACTAACACGAGTCTCATACACACCAAAGAAGAATGGCTGCAGAAACAGACAAGAAAGTTATATACCTAGTATTAAAGTTTGCTTATTCTTACATGTCTAGCACACCACTCCTTCATGACAAAGTTGAGAGCTGGCTTGCCAGTGGGATCAGGAACTTGAGATAAAAATGACACAACTGACTCCAACTGAGCACAGAGAGAGAATGACATCATCATGAGGTCTACTAACCATAGCTACATATACCTCTGTTTGTATGAGATCTGCGAAGACTATCAGCAGCGACTGCATCACTGATGATGTCTGAACACTGTGCATTTTGCTCAACACTGCTCTCAGCAGCAGCTGCAGATTCTCTCCAAGCAGGTTACCAGCCTATCATTAGTAGACATTCATAAAAAAAATTATTTTTTATCCTAACATTAATTTAAGATTTTTCGTTTCCCATTAAAAATGTGCAGTCTACCCATATCATTTTTTTTACAACAGCTTACAAGTTTGACAAAAGTGATTATGAATTTTCCCACGAACGATGCTGAGTATTCTGGCCTGGAGGGGTCTAGGAGATGAAGCGCAACTTGGATCACATACTGCAAACCATCACGACCAGAACTATCCCTCCTGCACAGTAGGGAGTCACATGATCATCACATGACCACCACTGAGGTCACATGATCTTACATACCACTCTGCCAACTGCTCCACTGCTGTGGCCACAAATGCTCGGATACATTCTCCACCATTCTGATTTAGAATACATAGACAGGCATAAATTAATATTATGCATTTGTACCTGTAAAATTGCTGAGTCATCAGAACTGAGTAGTCTCTGTACGACAGTTGGGAAGACTTGAGTAACGATGGATGCCCTCAGCTCCTCGTGCCCCTCCCCCTGGCAACCACGAACGATAGGCACTAAAACATCCAACACAGCCTGAATGAAATAATACAAGATATGAACATTCAGACCTGGCTCAATTTAGGAGCTATAGGGATGCAATCAGATTAAAACAATAGATAACTGGTTTTTGAACAATAATTTCAGGATATGGCAGCTTGGCTGTTTTTGCAATACAAATTTTTTCTAATTAAAATTTCCACATAATACTATAATAATATTAATATCATGACTTAGCCTTGTATCCTAGGTAACAGCCATGATATAACTCCCATATACCCCAGCCCTCAGGCATTATAACTCCCTACCCCTGACAATAGTCCAATAACACAGTTTGCACTGGCATACCAAGTTTGTGTTGTAGCTACTAGCTTTTCACTAGCTGTAGCCAGTAGCTCCCACACATAATACAATCACTAGCTGAGGAGGGTTCCAGCTTGATAGACTAACTATTGTACAGATTGTCATTATGATAGAATCTAGCTACCTCTACTATACTCCAACTCTTCAAGTATGAAAAAGTAAACAGTCTGCTGATCACACTAACCAATCACGGTCAAGATATTAAACAGATAAACTATGTTTTCCCAGGATACACCATTCATATACCACCTTCGCTCTCGGGCTACGCCCTCGAGCTCAGGGTGGTATATGAACGGTATATCCTGGGCAACCATAGTTTATCTATTACGTATACGGTAACATTGACTCACTGCGACTAGCCCGAGGGGCAGTTGGTTCTCAGTCGACTGGAGCGCTTCCATGGCAACAGGCAGAAATCTAAGGTGGAGGTCGCTATGGCAACCAGGGTTGGCGGCTAGGGCAGCGAAAACTTCTTCAATGGTCGACATCAGCCCCGGATCTGAGAGGAATTAGGAACTCTAGCTAACGGAGCATGTGCAAATTTAAAATTACAGCCATGACGCTGTACAGTACCAGTATTGATGTACATGTATGAAATGGTATTAGAAATTATTGATTTTACCATGAGAATATTTCAGAAAGAGGCTCATTGCAGCTGGGATGATCTGAGCAGCACAGCTAGTAGTCACTGATGGGTCAATCTGAAGAGGAGGTAGAGAGGGAGAGGGAGAGAGAGAGAGAGAGTACAATTTTTTTCGATTTTGTTTTATAATTATGTACATGACAGTAGTACCTGTATGACTAGCTGGAGTGCTTCAGTCACCATGACGACCACATCTTCAGGGAATTCCCCTGACATTGCCGCTAATTGTTGTATGTAGTGTGCTAGGTAAGGGGTCAGCAACTGAGCATGCTCAGTAGGCTTCAGCTCATCACAAAACCTGCCATAATAATATTATGAATATTTCGTGTAATAATTTTTCGCATTAAACAATTTTTTGGACAAATGACCCTGTACAGCATTATCGTTAATATTGCATATTATGTACTTTTGCACGTTTAATTTTCGCACAAGCCAGGCTGTCTGAAAATATTTAACAATGATCGAAATATTTTCGATTTACGGTATATAATATTATTATAGCAAGCAAAGGTGATAATATTTCCCCTCACAGGAATGTTGCTTTGGCTGCTAATATTCTCAGCACAGGAGCTCTTGAAGGCTGAAGGGCACTTGCTACCAGCTCCAACAATCTACAGCAACAGAGAATTTACTGGCATATCTATTGGTGAGAGAGAGAGAGAGAGAGGGAGAGAGAGAGGGAGAGAGAGAGAGAGAGAGGGGGGGGGGGGAGGGGGGCTCACTGCGATATGGTTGGTGGTTTGAGGAGTGTTGACATTTTAGCAGCTAAACAGAGGCAGCGTCCCATCAAGAAACAAGGAGCTGCAGCAACAGAAAATTTATCATAAATTAGGATTGGTTGGATATAATAATTTATACTGCACTGACCATCGCTAGCAGTGAGATCTGGTAGCAGCACGGTCTCTGTGAACTGCTGACAGTCAAACTGAGCTCTGCCAAACTTTGCCTCCTCCACAACGCAGTCCAGAGCCAACATGGACGCTTCATGAACCTGAAGGCATAAAAAAATCTACTGATTTTAGGAGATAAAGTACATATACATGCATATTACCTTCCACCAGTGAGGAGAGTTTGATCTTGTAGTCTCGTGGAGGTGTTTCTCCATGGCAGGGATGATGGCGGCGTGGCAATGAGAACTGAGAGCATGCTCCATGCACAGACTCGACAGCAAGTCCTGAGCTGATAGACGAACTGTTCGTGGGGGGGGGGGGGGGGGGGGGGGGGGGGGAGAAGGGAGAGATGGTAACTAGCGCTCACAGTATTTAGCCAGCTCCTTACCAGAGTAAGATAGTGTACATTCATCTTCTTCAACAAACTGATTGATATCTTCGGTCCAATCTTCAACCTGTACATGTACATACACACACACACACACACACATATCATGAACTTTCAATCTTCACAAATAATTATCATATAATATCTAGCTAGCAAGAGTTGATTAATTTTGTTGGACATTGTCCGACAAAAGTTGATTTTGTTGGATATATACATGTAACTATGGTCTTCATAACAAAATTAATGATATTTTTTAAAAAATTGATTTTACTGGATATTGCCCAACAAAAAATGATTTTGCTGGATATATAATATTACATGTATCTGCAGGACAAAATAAATGCTGAATATTAAAAAAACTAGAGCTCTATAGAGCACATACCCCGTGCGCACATTGCGCAATCCATAGGTCTGCTTTTGTTGTTGCTTGATTGTATCCAGATTTAGACTAGGTATCTTAAATTCTGATTCGATGGGGCTTTGCATTCCAGTCCGCGGATAGCCACCATGCAGCCAACCGTGTGCCACTAGCATTATTGACGACCTTTACCATCCATAATTATTCAATGTTATGCGCATGAGCAGAAAGCACAAGGCCTGTATGCATAATGCATTGAGTGGGCACTGTCGATAGGCGTGGTTACGAAGGCTAACAAAAAGGCACTATTTGTGACGCTCGTGGACCATATCCCTCGATTCGAAGCACACTGAAGCCCGTTTTTCGCCAAATTCGACTGATTGATTGTGCTTACTAGTCGCTCAGGTGCCTAGACCTCGAGATATGGCGATTTTTCTGCTAACAACAACTACAACAACAACGACAACGCCAACGACGACACGACCGATTACTTTACCCCCTTGCGCATGCGCGCGGGGTAATTATCATCCAAAAAACAATTCAGTATGCTCACCTGTGCCTCTGTGATCTGCATGTGTGCTATGAGGCAGTATATGAGCTGGGGGAGTATGGGGGGCAAGAGGCGCTGAAACTTTCGTCCCTCTCCAAGAACACTAATAAACTCAAACACTGCAAATATGGTGCTCTCTTGACCTATGACCTCTCCGTCAGAGTCACATGCCCCCTCACCGATGGCATCGCTCGAGTTGACCACACCCCTCACATAACTAAGGGGGAATAGTGTTAAGGAGGAATGATGAAGAATCTGTGGTGCCCACCATCCCCACCCTCTCTCCCCCCAATAAATGTCATTGGTTGCTAGGATACGAAGGTGTGTTGGAGACCAGTATATTCCATACAGGAGTCACGATGCTCATGATGTGTGGGTTCAAAGGTCGAGGGAAGGAGCGCAGCAGCTGACACAGCGTCATTATGACTTCTTTACGGAGAAGGTGATCGCTGTTGCTAGGCAACGGGCTCCCCAGGATCTCCACAAATGCTGTGATATAGTTGAGGAGTATGGGAAGAAGGAGAGACTTAGCAGCTTCCTGGAGAGAGAGAGACAGAGAGAGAGAGAGAGAGAGAGAGAGAGAGAGAGAGAGAGAGAGAGAGAGAGAGAGAGAGAGAGAGAGAGAGAGAGAAAGCTGATTAGATACTAATCCGCATAGCAAGTACGCTCGTTCTTGTTACACCAACACTGGCAGAATATTATTTTATTCTGCCAGTGTTGGTATAACAAGAGCGAGTGTACTTGCTATGCGAATTAGTATCTATTTACCCAACCAAGAACCTCAAGATCTTAGCTGATTAGATACCTACATGTATAGCATAGTAGTCCAATCTGCGACGATCTTTCACTTACTGGGAATGTGTAGCTCATTTGGAATATGAATGAAGAAATGGTGTTGAAGATATGCACCGCTCTTCCTCGAGTCCTCGGGCTGTACATCTCCGGCTGAACTATGACCTTTAGCAGCTGCGGCAGTATCACCGGGGCAACTTGAGGCATCTGAGTGTCTGAAATATCACCACAAAACTCTACAGCGAGGGAGAGAGGGAGGAAAAATTACTATCATCAAATTTTGCACTGCATTAAAAAATGATCGTCTGAAAAGTATGCGCTTGCAAAAATTAACAATTCAGAGCTCACCAGTGAGCACTCGCATACTGCCATGGACAAGATTGGGGTTCGAAGAGTTCAACGCTAGCATCAGCTGTTCAAAAAGATCAGGCCAGTTCTCAGGCCAGTCCCAGTGGGCAATGGCGGCAACCGCATATGCCACTGTATTCCGAACCTTGCTGTGGTCATCAGCGAGCCCTGAGGGAAGCACCTTACGAACATAAATTTTCACCTAAATTTTAAGATGAGATAATAAAAATTAATAATAATTTCTAATAGGAGTTGCTGTAGCATAATATGATGGTCACAGTTTTGCTTCAAAAACTTATCCTAGCTGTATCGGATTAGCAAGGACATACCGTATAGCCGAAAAATTTGGTGGGGAATTAAATTTGGCGGTTTGGCGGTTTATATTACAACCGCCAAAATTTCCTACTCGCATATATATGTATGATGATCCCGTACCGAACCGTCAAATTTAAATCCTGCAATAGCAGTTTTGGGCTCAACCGCCAAATTTAATTCCCACCAATATTTCTGGCTATACGGATCCGAAATTCAGCATGATATTCTATAATTGTAGTGACCTGTTCAGGCGGCTCTGGTTCTTGAAATTTCTCCGATAAATTGTTCCAGTGAGTCTCAACATACTGCTTCAGTACAATGCTACACAGCTGAACAAAATGACACAAAGCATCCATCATACATCAATCAATTTATCATGATTTAACATGGGTCGGTCAGATTCAATGTTTCAGTATTATTGTGGCTGATATAGATGTGCTTACCTGCCTGTACTCCACGGGGCTTTCAGTGGATACTATGATCTCCGCCAATACCAACCCAAACTCTAAAGGAAGAGGTCATATCAAATCATCAGTCATCTTGACAGACCAAGGTGTGTGCACGTCATTTGCAGGTGCTAACTGACCTTCAGTGACCTCGAGTGTCTTTAGCTCCTGTTCGGCCGCCCTTCTCTCGCTCTGATCGCCGCCCAGGATGCGTGTTAGACTGCTCACGATGCTACTTCTCAGTACAACACGATCAGCCATTGCTTTTCCAATACACGCGCAGCGTGCATCCACTGGCGCAGCGCCGCGATGAGTCTATACGGTGAATTTGTGAACGATGGCGACCTTTACCTAGACTATAATATAGCAATCGCCGGTCAGGTGCAGAGCTGCATGGATGAATGCTATAAAATACAATGGAATGATGCCACCTGCAAGCAGGCAGGGAGGGAGGGTGTGCATGTGTCGGGACAGCTATTAAAAGGCTGCAAAAAGTGACTTGATACTGCTGAATATTTCCTACTCGGGCTACTATTGTTGTGAGACAGTATATATGAAGCTGGCTAATGCAGTATGTGGATGGGCTGTGCTCCTCGTCACCTCCCAGTGCATGAATACTGCATCTTCTCATTCGAACAGTAAGCATCAAAAATCAGTTAGTTGTGATAATAATTGTCACATTAATATTAAATAATTTAATAATAATTATTTTGCATTATATAGCTATACCCCAGTAGTTAGTTACTGATGTGCATGAAAGTAATGGGATTAATTGTGTGCTATAGGGCGTTACAGGAACACTATTGTGCATGCAGCAACTGAGACGAGATGCCCTCCTGATCAGCCACTCTTGGGTAGACCAGCACTGCAGTCGTTGATCAGAGAGAGGGATCCCCTTCCATCTCCTAGTCCGCAGGAGGAGATCTTTCGGGACCTTAACATCTTCAAACGTGAGGTAGTCGTGCTACTAGTGACCATCAAAGATGTTGAGGCATGGGCTGTTCTAAGCTTCATGTCACCACCAGAATCCAATGGTCAACCATTGTATGCTGAAAACCGTACCACTAATTTATACAATCCAATGCGAAAAACTGTACTAACTCTTGGAATGTTTGGAGGGCACAAGACTGCCCTGCTGTGGGCTAAAGTTGGAGATGATAGTCGTGCCGAGATAGAAAATGCTCTAGACCTGCTCCCCAATGTACAGCTAGTTGCTACGGTAGGTGTTGCTTACGGTGTGGACAGTAAAAAGACTCGGCTTGGTGATGTGCTTGTATCGACTACAATCGATGGAATTGGAAACATAAGATGGGAAGGTGGGAATCTGATATTTGATGAAGGGGATAATCGCTACACTCGAATAGAACAGCGTGCATTGGATGTATTTGCCACTGAAGTTGATGACTGGGTTGCTATCACTAAATTTAATATCACAACTTGTGGACGCCAACCTAAAGTCTATGCTGATGCCATTATTGGCCTACCGTGGTTTATCAATGACGTCAAAATCCTCAGCCAAGTCGTTGCAAACAGTCCAGCAGCCATTGGTGGAGAGATGGAGGGACATGTGATAGCCAGCATCCATAACGACCTTCTTGACCTCAACCCTCCCAAAGAGATTGATGTGATAGTGATCAAGGGGGTAGCTGAGTTTGCTGGTCATGGCCATGGCAGTTGTGACTGGTACCTCACTGCTAGCAAGGCTGCTGCTGGATATATGGACTTCAAACTGACACAGACCAGGAATCAGATCTGTGAGTTAGAATATCAGTGCATCCAGTTAATGTTATTTTTGTACTGTGGATGTTAAAGTTATCCCACTTCAAGTCTTACATACTGTAGAGGAATAATCATAAAAATGAGTCATTTTGAACTTCTGATATTGCACAAGGATCGTAATTATGCATTGTGTAATTTGAGCCACATGATTACTAAAGTATTGTTGATATAAAAAAAATTATGCTCTGATTAACCATCTTCTCCACATGCAGATAGGATTCCAGGCTCTCTAGAGAATTCTGTGAAAGGAGCATCTGGTAGTAACCAGGCGGCAGGTGAGACAGGTATGACCATTGTGCTGTTTGAATCATTCCATTCAGCCTAAAAACAATAATTATTGCCAGCACAATGTCATGATGTCATAGAGTATACTTTGTTAGCTAGTGCATGGTGTTGGATCTGATAATAGTGATTGCATGATCATTGTATGATTGTTTTATACTGCAGATCAGAGTGAGACTGCAGTGAAGAAGAATCCAATGGACAAAGCCTACCGACTTTAGTAGATTTAGGCCTACCATAGCTGTAGTACTATAATATTAAAAATTAATGATATAATGATATTGCTGCTTGACCGTCTTTTGTGTTTGCCTTATAATAATAATGATTGCCTGGCTACCAAAATAACTAACTTTACCAATTTTACCAACTTTACCAACATTACCCTTGTTGCTGCCGTCACCTACGGCACCAAAATAACTAATTTTACCAATTTTACCAACTTTACCAACATTACCCTTGTCGCTGCCGTCGCCTATAGCACCAAAAAATTGCTAACTTTATCAATTTTTACCAACCTTGTCGCCTACAGCACCAAAATTACTAACTTTACCAATTTTACCAACTTTACCAACATTACCCTTGATGCTGCCGTCGCCTACAGAACCAAAATTACTAACTTTACCAACTTTATCAACTTTACCAACATTACCCTTGTCACTCATTTATCAACTTTACCAACATTACCCTTGTCACTCATAGCTAGAGGGCAATTCTTTGTCCGTGACTACATTATCAACATTCATTCGGTATAGGTCGTTACACGCATTGCGGTCAAAGTTACAATTACACGAATGCTCTAAATTAGCGACGAAATTTCAAAATTTTATTTTACGCGGGCACGTTCGATCGTGAATCAAAATGGAGTCTGCCGCGGAGGCTGAAAAACCTACTTTGAAGGTAAAATGGAAGAAGATAGGGTCTACTACTGGACCAGCACCTAGGCCTCGCCACGGACACAAGGTGGTCGCCATTAAAGAGCTCATCATTGTCTTCGGCGGCGGCAACGATGGAATAGTTGACGAACTTCACGTCCTCAACACAGGTGCGCAATATTTAGAACATCGAGCACACCACGCTCGCGAAGAGCGCCGCGCCCGTACTTAAATATGGCGTCGATGTTGCATATCATTGCGTTTATTTTGCAGCAACAAACCAATGGTTTGCGCCCCAGGTTCGCGGGGAGAAACCGAGCGGGTGTGCTGCGTTTGGATTCATCTGTGATGGAGTGAGACTGCTCATCTTTGGAGGAATGGTTGAGTATGGACGATACTCAAACGACGTGAGTCATTGAAAACTGTTCTTGTGCGATGGTATAACATTATTAAGGTTAACTTGGTGAATTGTGTTGTGTATGAGAGATAGAAAAATCTTGCACCATTTTGTTATCATAATTTTGCCACATCTATTTATGTGCGAAATCAGTGGGGGAGGGGGTATTGAGTAAATTTTATCACTGATCTGCATTAATTTTGATCTACTGACTGATAATTGTGCCTACGTCCCATACTGCAGTTGTATGAGCTGCTAGCGTCTCGTTGGGAATGGCGTCGGCTGACCCCCCTCCAGGATCCTCCCTGCCCCCGCCTCGGACACAGCTTCAATCTGGTTGGTCAGAAGGCCGTCATCTTTGCTGGGCTTGCCAACGAGTCCAATGACCCAAAGCTAAACATACCAAAGTAAGGAGCCCAGTGGCTGCATTTACATGTACATGTGCATGTGCATGTGCATGTATGCAAAAAGTAGTACTAACTGCCATACAAAATGGATGTGTGAAGTTGTAAGTAGATAGTGTATTCCATGTAACTTTTACTTTCGAGGATAACCTTTATTATCTTAACAAAAATTCCCTCCATGAAAAGTTATCCATTAATGTGTCACTATTAGGTACTTGAATGATGTCTACACTCTTGAAATCCGAGAAGGCACGTCCCTCCAGTGGGTGTGTCCCACCATTGAAGGCCCCACCCCCTGCCCTAGGGAAAGTCCCGCGGCTGTTACCGTTGGCAACAATCGTCTTCTGATCTATGGAGGAATGAATGGGAAGAGGCTGGGAGACGTATGGATGCTAGATGTTGGTGAGATGAAAAATATTGTGCAAACTACTGTATAGCCAGAAAATTTGCTGGTTTGGTGGTCTATATTACAACCACCAAATTAAAATCTGCCGAAATTTCCTACTTGCATATATACGTATGGCGATCCCGTACCGAACCGCCAAATTTAAATCTGCCAATATTCTTATAATAGCGATTTGGGGCTCAACCGCCAAATTTAATTCCCGCCAATATTTCCGGCTATACGATATTTCTATTTCTCTTATATTTTTTATAAAATTTAATGAAAATGATAATAATTATGTATATTAATTTTGGCTACAGAGAAGAATATCTGGACGTCAGTGGCGACCCAAGGCCCCACCCCTCTCCCTCGCAGTCTACACACAGCCGTACTCATCAAGAACAAGGTGTACTCGTTTGGGGGGTGGGTCCCTGTCGTTTCAGAGGACGGGAGCATCCCTGACCATGAGACGGAGTGGAAATGTACCAACTCTCTCGTCTGCCTAAACCTCGGTCAGTCAAACACTATGATGTCATACGATGTAATAGAACTTACACACTGCGTGCTTATCACCGCCATAATATTATATGCATGGATAAATAGAGCCAATATTTTAAACTTATTCTTTCAAATCTATTTTTGATTGTTATTTTTTCCCCCTTCAGACTCATACACTTGGGAGCCGACGCCCGAATTTGGTGGTGATGGGGAAGCCCCCTGCCCTAGGGCGGGGCATGCTGCAGCCATCGTGGGGACGAGGATCTACATCTGGAGCGGCAGAGATGGATATAAGAAGGTCTGGAACAGCCAGGTACACACACTCACAGCGTAGAACACAACTACTAGGAATGATATTTTAGACACTTTATAAGTATATACTACTACTAGCTTGCTAATGGGATTATATGAAAAATTAATGATGGTAGGGAGGGAGGGAGGGAGGGAGGGAGGGAGAGAGAGAGATGACTGTCCTTCTCCTGTCGTAGGTTTGCTGCAATGACCTTTGGTTTCTAGAGACTGAGAAGCCTTCAGCTCCGGCAAGGATTCAGCTGGTCAGGGCCGGCACCAACTCACTGGAGCTACTCTGGACCAACGTATCATCTGGTGAGACACTCATTCACATACTCACATAAAATTTAATGATGGTGCATGGCCAAATTAACGTCGTATAACTGATTTTTATGTCCATGACCCTTTTCATCGCCAGGCTACCTTATGATCATCTATAGCTGATAATTTGCCTATAAAAACTTAGATAGTTTCTAACTACCAAACGGCAATAATACATGTAGCTAAGAAATACATGTAATATTAAAATTTTACTTTTCTCGCCTCTCTCTCTCACTTTTTCTCTCTTCTTTCCAGCTGACACCTACCTTCTGCAAATTCAGCCTTACAACTTCTCAGGCTCCGCCCAGAAGCCAAAGACGGAGGGAGCAACCATCAAAGCCGAGTCCGACCAATCTGATGCTGGGAATGTGGTTGCCCCGGCAACTGGTCAAAAGGAGGCGGTGCCTCAGTGGTATGATGTTGATGTCGTAAAGGGCACGCAATTCACCGTAACTGGGTACAATGTGGCAACCGAAACTCCTCCCACTCCTGCTCAAGCCACGCCCATAACAGCTGCCAATGGACAAGAGGTATGCAATATCAAGGGCCTATAGACTCCTAAAGGGGGGACCCTTGGTAACATCAATAGCGAAGGGAAAATATTTTTGCTGTTGTCATGGAATTTTGATTTGTTGTCCAGGCCAAGCCGGCAGCTCCCGTCCAGACCACGCCCACCATACAGAAGGTGGAGCTTCAGCCAGGGAAGGCGTACAAGTTTCGTGTCTGTGGAATCAATTCTTGTGGGAGTGGCCAGTTCTCTGATGTGGCAGCTTTCAAGACGTGTATGCCTGGATTCCCGGGAGCTCCCTCAGCAATCAGAATTAGCAAGGTAAGAAAATTATGGAATTAATTTTAATTATTCAGCAGAGTATAACTGTATAGTGTAGATGAGATGCGAAGCTTCTTAAATTTGCGTCCATTTCGTTTTCAATTGGTATACCGTAAATCGTGAATATTTCGTGGACAAAATATTTCATGCAATAATTTTTTCATGTTAAGTAATTTCTCGGACAAACGACCCTGTACCGCAGTATCGTTAATAGTGTGTACATTTTTTGTACAAGCCAAGCTGTCTGAAAATATTTTAACAACGAAATATTCACAGTTTACGGTATATACTAGTCCACTACATGTAGCTGACATGATAATCATGTGATTTTTATCCCCCCTCCCCCTCAGAGTTCTGAAGGTGCTCACTTGTCTTGGGAGCCTCCTGCTAACAACGCTGGTACCATAACCGAGTACAGCGTGTACCTTGGTCTAAAGCCTCAGCCTGGGGCACAGCCAGGGACCATGGCATTTGCCAGGGTCTACTGTGGAGCTGGCAGCTCATGTGTCGTGTCTCATAGCCAGCTGGCTTCAGCTCACATTGATACGACCTCTAAGCCTGCCATCATCTTCAGAATCGCTGCCAAGAATGATAAAGGGTAAGCGAAAAGAAGATTTTAGGCAGTTTAAGATAATGTAGAGAGAGAGAGAGAGAGAGAGAGAGAGAGAGAGAGAGAGAGAGAGAGAGAGAGAGAGAGAGAGAGAGAGAGAGAGAGAGATGTTCTTGTATTTTGGTGTGTGTGTAGTTTGAGTGGAAGAGAGATGAGCTGATTCATATTTTATGATTTTTTTTTCAGCTATGGTCCGGCAACTCAAGTGAGATGGCTTCAAGACCCCAAACCTGCTGATAAGGCAGCCGCTGCCGTTGCTAAGCGACCAGCCCCCACCCCTCCCCCTGGTGATGATGCTAAGCGGCCAAAGACAGCTGCAACATGAAATTATTGGTGTCAGCGGAAATTTTATCTTGGCACCTTGAAATAATTATTATTATACCTAAAGAAATAACTTTGAGTGACTATTCATCAGTCCTACCCTGCACCCTCTTACACAACCACAGTATTCATACTAAATTGATTATCATTACATTCTACTTCACTTACATTGGGTTATGCACATGCTTTACACGTATTATTACACACTGCTTATCCTGTACATGCATATTATTATTATCACACGAATGATTGAATTCAAAATTAATCTGTCAGCCATTAATTGAAGGGCTCAGAAGCAAAGTGGGCTAACCCACAAATGTTGACTTAGCCCCCCGAATCTTGAAAACATGTTTAAAATGTGTTTCATGAGCTATAGAAAATTCAATTTTTTGAAATTTTTGGCAACTTGGTAGAGTACAATGTATGGTTTTTAGTCCATTTTTGAGCTTTTTAGACAATTCCCCACATTTCATTCGGGGTTAGCCCACTTTGCTTCTGAGCCCTTCAATTATAATAGTAGGGGACTAAAAATTAATAGAGGGGCAATAATATTATAAAAGTTATAAATGTATAATAATAATATGCAGTAGCCATGCCATATGGTGCACACATAGAAATGTTACAAGAAGTTATAAATTGACTTGCTCTCCTTGAACACACACACCTCTCAACCGCCATGTGTCCTGAAACCATAACAAAATTAATCATATTTAAAAATTTCAGATTTAGGGTATAATATACCATATATATAGCCGGAAAATTAAATTTGGCGGTTGAGCCCAAAATCGCTATTGCAAGAATATTAACGGATTAAAATTTGGTGGTTCGGTATGGGATCGCCATACGTATTATATGCGAGTAGGAAATTTTGGCGGAATTTAATTTGGCGGTTGTAATATAGACCGCCAAACCGCCAAATTTAATTCCCCGCCAAATTTTCTGGCTATTCGGCATCATGGACAATCTCTACAGGTAGTATAGCTCACTTGGAATGTGATTTCAGCATCAGGACCGAGCCGCTTCTTTGCCAGATCATAGACCTCCTTGGCGATGTTCTCTTGGCTAGTACCAGCCACGTCAATATAGTGACAATGCGAGCTCGCATAGTGGGTGGAGATTGCCTGTTACCATGGAAATAAAGATATCACTGACTAATCATTAATACTGACAAATAATAGAATCTGATGTAGATAACAAGCAACTGCATTGTATATTATGTACTGCTTAACTTTTCAACAGTACAGTATTACACATTTGCTTGCCTTTCTGAAACCTTGAGTTCTATTCATGCCTGATCCATGGATGAGGATAGGATGGAAGAACACAGTATCCCCTGCCGACATCTCAAGGTGGACTCGAGGGTGACTGGGGTCATAGTCCTTCACACCGTGGTACATCTTATTAACACCACCCTGCAGAGAGAGAGAGAGAGAGAGAGAGAGGAGACTAATACAGTCCTTTTCTTCACCATGTCGATGCCTCACCTCCCACTCAGGGTAGTCGTGTTGAAGCAGTGTGCCAGTGTGTGTTCCAGGGAGGACCACTAGACATCCGTTGGCACGGTGAACACGTTCCATGGCCGTCCACGAACAGACAATCATGTCAGCAGGACGAAATGGAAAATAGTGTAGATCTATAATAATAATTATGAGATTGAAATTAAAAATTCTGTTGTAAAAAAAAAACTGATGATAATTTAATATTGCTATTAAAAATATCATGGGCTAATGTTAATGTGGAATGGGGTTATTGCTGCTTATATGGGAACACTTCACTGTGTTGTAAAATGCATAATATGGCACACTAAACAAGGTATAGTATGGCAGCCAATGATTACATCAGCTTATGTTACCTTGGTGCATTGGGTGTCGTGATGACTTTGTCCCGGGGTCTGGGGGCTTATTGATAAGCATCGTGTGCATGGCCATGATATCAGGGCCAGTGAAGCACTGAACATAGCGAAGAATCTCTGGCAGTCGACAATAGTCACTCAGCTCTGGATCAAACTAAAACAAGAATCATTTTTGTTAAGCAATTTCATGTTCAAAAGTTGTTATACAAAGGGTGGAGCTAGTACCATAGATATAGTGTGGTAGAACCCCTCACACACACCCATAGTAGAATAAGGCAATAAATTGCACCAATTTAGGCTTAATATTACCTGAAAATCCTGAATCTTGGTGACCGCTCTCTCGTCGGCTCGAAACTCTGATTTGGCTATGGCTACGTCGCGCATGATCGCTAATCCGGGGATATTCACTTCTCGGCTACATATCTGACGAAATCTCTCTCTGTATCGGTCCAGCTTCTCCTGCGGCACCAGCCCCGGTATCACAACGAACCCGTTCTTCTCGTAAAAGTCTCTTTGCTCCGTGGTCAGTACTCCAGCACAAGTAGAATCGACCGTGTAGCGATATCGGCCGCTCCTCGAAGGC
The DNA here is from genome assembly GCA_963930775.1 of Cliona cf. orientalis. Classification (NCBI taxonomy): domain Eukaryota; kingdom Metazoa; phylum Porifera; class Demospongiae; order Clionaida; family Clionaidae; genus Cliona; species Cliona cf. orientalis. Next base: position 56,278 of record OZ005692.1, read on the forward strand.
TCGATCGAGCTAGCGGCGGCGTGCGCTGAAGCAGCAGGCTTTGGTAATAGAATAGTATCGCCGTCACCACCTTTCAGGTGTCCTAGAATAGTCTGTAGTCGTCTTTGAGAGTTAGCCATCTTCGATCAGCAGAGCCGGTGACCTTATGCAGAAGGTCGGAGTGCAGTGCGCATGTGCAGTGCCCTAGCCCCGCCCACAAATTCTAACACACAATATTTAAACAAAGCAGGAAGTATGGCAGTTTATGTTGAAATTCCGTACCAGGAATCTTTGGAGAAGCTGAAAAGCGGGGAGCTAACACACGCTGCTCACGCCATGATCTACGCAAAATGGCCGGGGGTGTTGTTTGAAAAGTATCAATACAAGTATGCTGTCATGGTGAGAAAAAAATTTTGTGATGCATATAAATATCACCTCCTTATAATTAAAAATTTTCTAAATCATCTAAAGATGCTACAGCCTATTATAATGTTTTCAGATGCAGGTTCGTTTTGACGGGACCCTTGGCTTTGCTGGAGGTGTGGTGAACGCAGGGGAATCCCCAGAGGAGGCAGTGAGCCGAGAGGTGTACGAGGAAGTCGGCTGTGCCCCTGGTCTGATTAACTTCACCACCGATGATCATGTGATCACCCACTACTCTGACCACGCACACTTTTACTTTCACTTCTTTGCAAAGGAAGTTAGCCTGGAGCAGTTGGCTCAGCTCGAGGCAGATGCAATACAGGCCACTCGCTGGGGGACAGAGGTTAATACCCCTATAATCATTGAAATTATTCTTAACAACAACGAGAATTGAGTGAGGGTGACTCTTTCTAGGAATAGGATTACAGTGAATCTCATAATTATTGTGGGCAGAATGTTGTTGAAATTATGTCTAATAACCCTAGGTTCTAGGAGTTGTTCGTTGTCCTTTGTACACCCTCTCTAGCGGCCTGGGGCTGCCAGGATTCCTCAGACATGAGTTCATTGGTAATGCTAAAAATCAGCTTCTGACAGCGCTGGAGAGAAGAGGACTGATGACTAAGCAGGAGATCGATCAAGCTCTAAAGACAAGTCGACAAGTACCGTAGATCTGGAAGTTTTCGTGAAGGAAACTTTCGTATGATAAATTTCATGTAAAAATTTTCGTAGGAACGACCCCTTACCACATTAGCGTTAATAGTGCATGCTAATTTTCGTAAGATTAATTTTCGTAGCCACCATCAACTACGAAAATATTTTTACAACGAAAATTCCTAGATTTACGGTAACTGGTCAAGTCAGCATAGACGAAATACATTACTAACAATAATAATTCATTTCATTTGGCAATTTGATTTTTGTTGTAAAATTTGAGTATGGTTATATTCAATTTTAAAAAGTTTCTAGTCCACTTTCAGATGTGTTGTCTATAAGATAAGCCCTTGGTGGTCGGAACGGGTCGTCAACAGAATATTGCGCGTCCAGAACCGGAGTTAGGTACGGGATCGATATTATGACAAATAAGCGGTATATAGACTGGATCGTGCGCAATACCCTAGCCCCACCCACAAGCTCTGCAAGCTCAGCTATAATTAAAGGCAATTAATCATGGGCGTTTATGTTGAAATACCGTACCAGGAATCTCTGGAGAAGCTGAAAAGCGGGGAGCTAACACACGCTGCTCACGCCATGATCTACGCAAAGTGGCCTGGGGCGCTCTTTGGAAAGTATCAACACAAGTATGCTGTCATGGTGAGAAATAAAATAAAAATTGTGGTACATATAATATTATATCCACCCCCTAATTTTTCTAAAGATGCTATATATATATATATATATATATATATATAATATATATATATAATATTATATTATTCTAATAAATGATTTCAGATGCAGGTTCGTTTTGACGGGACCCTTGGCTTTGCTGGAGGTATGGTGGATGTGGGGGAGTCCCCAGAGGAGGCAGTGAGCCGAGAGGTGTCCGAGGAAGTCGGCTGTGCCCCTGGTCTGATTAATTTCACCACCGATGATCATGTGATCACCCACTACTCCGACCAAACCCATTTTTGTTTGCATTTCTTTGCAAAGGAAGTTAGCCTGGAGCAGTTCGCTCAGCTCGAGGCAAATGCAACACACGCCACTCACTGGGGGGTAGAGGTAAATGCCCCTGTAATTGAAATTATTCTTAACGAGCATTAATAAGCATTGAGTGAATGTGATTTTAATAGGAATAAGGGTCTAGGATTATTTCAATCAAAGTATTTATGAAACTCGTCCCAGGCCTAGCTAACATAATAATATTATTTATTAATATATCTAATAACCCTAGGTTCTAGGAGTTGTTCGTTGTCCCTTGTACACCCTCCCTAACGGCCTGGGGCTGCCAGGATTCCTCAGACATGAGTTCATTGGTAATGCTAAAAATCAGCTTCTGACAGCGCTGGAGAGAAGAGGACTGCTAACTAGGCAGGAGATCGATCAAGCTCTAAAGACAAGTCGACAAGTAACTGGTCAAGTCAGCACAGATGAAGTAGATTATTGACAATAACAATATTATTGGTTTTATTTGGCAATTTGATTTTTATTGTAAAATTTGAGTATGGTTAGGAAAAGAATACAAAAATTTTCTAGTCCACTTTCAGATGTACCTGTGTTGTGAATGGGCCCTTGGTGGAACGGGGTCGTCAACAGAATTATCGATCTTGCCTAGTAATAAATTTAATTATTATTGCGCGCCCGGACCTGGGGTTAGGTACGGGATCGCTATTATGATAAATAAAAATATTATTAATTTTACGCGGTAGACTGGAGTGCATGCGCAACACCCTAGCCCCACCCACAAGCTCAGCTATTAATTAAAAAAAGCAATTAATCATGGCCGTTTATGTTGAAATTCCGTACCAGGAATCTCTGGAGAAGCTGAAAAGCGGGGAGCTAACACACGCTGCTCACGCCATGATCTACGCAAAGTGGCCGGAGGCGCTCTTTGGAAAGTATCAACACAAGTATGCTATCATGGTGAGAAAATAAGAAAAATTGTGATACATATCCACCCCGAATTTTCTAAAGATGCTCTATATTATATAATTCCAATAAAATTTAATGATTTCAGATGCAGGTTCGTTTTGACGGGACCCTTGGCTTTGCTGGAGGTATAGTGGATGCAGGGGAGTCCCCAGAGGAGGCAGTGAGCCGAGAGGTGTCCGAGGAAGTCGGCTGTGCCCCTGGTCTGATTAATTTCACCACCGATGATCATGTGATCACCCACTACTCCGATCAAACCCATTTTTGTTTGCACCTCTTTGCAAAGGAAGTTAGCCTGGAGCAGTTCGCTCAGCTAGAGGCAAATGCAACACAGGCCACTCACTGGGGGACAGAGGTAAATGCCCCTAAGTTATTCTTAACGAGCATTAATAAGCATTGAGTGAATGTGATCTTAATAGGAATAAGGGTCTAGGATTATTTCAATCAAAGTGTTTATGAAACTCGCCCCAGGTCTAACACCAAATCCATACAATGTAATTATTTTGAGCAGAATGTTGAAATTATGCTAATATTATAATACCGTAAATCAAGAAATTTGTGTTGCATTAAAGTCATGCGGTTCAGTATCATTTTGATCAAATTAAAAATTAATGTCATCAAAATTATGCGCATTTTAACCTTGAGATACTTCCCAGAGCAACTATCTTTTAGCTAGAGTCTCTCAATCAATAGCCCCAGAGCAACTATATTTTATAATATAGCTAGAGTCTCTCAATCAGAATCACAAGTGGTGACTAATTTCACTGCATGATCTTTTCAGTATTACTGATACTCAGTTTATTAGCCTCCTCTGTTTCTCTCTGCCTGATTCCAATCTGCTCACATAGCTAATAGGCAGAGCTTCCTTTTTAAAAATACTTTAGCAAACTCATAATCAGTAGTGCAGGAAGCTACACACTAGCACTGTACTAGTGGTGTGTGACCTTGTGGTAAACCACTGGCGCATTCCTGTGGGTAATAATTGCATTAAATTATGTAATTTTATTCATGCGCCTAGGCTATAATATTATTGTGCATGAATTAGCATGAATATAAGATGCACACATAAATTTCTTAATTTACGGTATAGGTTCTAGGAGTTGTTCGTTGTCCCTTGTACACCCTCCCTAACGGCCTGGGGCTGCCAGGATTCCTCAGACATGAGTTCATTGGCAATTCACAAGAGCAGCTTCTGACAGCGCTGGAGAGAAGAGGACTGATGACTAAGAATGAAATTGATCAAGCTCTAAAGACAAGTCGACAAGTAACTGGTCTAGTCAGCACAGATGAAGTAGATTATTGACAGTAACAATAATTATTGATTTCATTTGGCGCCTAAATTTTTAAAATCCAATTATCTAATACTCATCATAATAATATATCGACCCTGTACCTAATTCCCCATGCATGAATGGGACGCGCAAAACTAGGTAATGATCAACACAAAGTGATTCGCAATTGTGACGACCCCGCCAAGATCACATAATACTGAGCCTTCTGAAGTGAACTTGCACACAATTAAAAAAAGCTGCATCAAATATTGATTTTGTAGTTCTTTTCCTAACCACACAACACAAAATTAAAATCCAAATAACAATAAGAAAATTAGTGCAAGTAGAGCAGTTCTTAGTTCAGTTAACAGAAAATGCCAGTCTACAAAGCAGTTGACCTGTGGGGAACATAGCAACAGTCAATAGCACAGCCACAGCAAGTCAACCATCACATACCGGATAGTCGCATGACAAAATATCCCAAATCAATGCACACGATCAGTCACCAGTTCACACCACTTCTGAGCAACACTCCAGCATCAGCCAACATACGGCAAGAAACTTGTTGAAAATTCTGCAGTAAAATCAGAATGTAACTAAAAAATTGATATGGCATACATACACAGAAGCTCACTTTTATTTAGAAAAAATCCTGCAAAAGGAGCCCACACGTCGGGGAATTAGTCCGACATCAGCGCAGGGGCCAAGGCCCACCCAAGAGAGAGAGAGGGAGCCCTCACACACACAGGGGAACTGGAGAAAGAAATAGAGGGTCACTACAAGACAAGACAAATATTCACCATCTTAGATTTGTCCAGCTGCCCAATCCATCAACTAGTAGAACACTTGCTGTATTAGCCACACGGGTGCAAAAAGAAGATTAATTCTTGGAAAAAAAAAAAAAAATTCTGCAGTAAAATGAGAACACATTTTTAATGAATACACACATTGAGCATCTTACTTTTTTAAAGTAAAAATCCTGCAAAGGGAGCCTACACATCGGGGAATTAGTCCGACATCAGCGCAGGGGCCAAGGCCCAACCAAGAGAGAGAGGGGAGGGGAGCTGCACACAATAAAAAGAGGGTTGCCACAAGACAAGTATTCACCTTCTCATGTTGGTGTCTATTACTCCATCTTGAGAATTCTGCCTCTTGTATCTTAGCTGATCAGCTGGTACCTGCACACTGTAACTGACTTGTATGCTGGCTACAACAGCATGTGCACAAATGAAGGAAGATGGTAAAAGTATGGCAAGAGAGGCAAAATAATAAAGTCACTTTCCTGAGAAAAATCTTCCACCTTGTGAGATGCTTCATCTCATCTTGTGTTGCATGGCAGATTCAAGATATTTGTAATTAGAAAATCTCAGAGAAAAATTAAACAAGTTCCCTGGAGCACTTGAGCAGAGAGATGAAAAAAAACACTCTTCTTTGGCTTCTTGAAATGACACCAAGTCAAAAAGATAAAAATTAAATTTTTAGGACAGAAATTGGCACATCAAACACACCACCACACAATAACCATTAATCACAGTAACATCTGGAAATAGGATTTCCCCCAAGATAGCTTGTTTACACAACTTTAGTTTGCATTTAAGAAAAATGCAATTTAAAGCCAAAATATTACATGGAATGCAATACCAGCAGAAATTAACAACTGGTACTGTTGACTGTACTCTCTCTCTCACTCAGTCACACACACACACACACACACACACACAGCATGAACTAGCCAAGAAAGATGGTGGATTGAAAATTCCTTCACTTGTCCGCAGAGTTGCCAAATTTTCTCGCTTCTGCAGGCATCAAAACACCTGCAGAAACGAGAGGGAGGAGAGAGAGTAAATTCATATCACACAATAATTATTAATTAACAAGTAATAATAAATTTAGTTATCCTAAGTTGCTGCTGCACTCTCAACAATCCGACCCGTCACAGGCCATGCGTCTGCCTGCTGCGACCAAACAGCCTTGGTGCCGGAACACTCCATCCGCAGTATTAGAACACTATGGATGGAGTAGACTGGCATTAAGGCTATTCCCCACCACAGACACAGACATCGCCCCGAAGGACTCGATGCAAAAGCACCTGTGCCTACACCCCGAAGGGCCCCCCAAATGGTTAAGCCAAAATTATTGAGAGTACGCAACAGCAACTTCTAAGCTATCCAGGCTTCCCTCCCGTTCAAAAAAAGTTAATTGTTACAAATAATTATTATTATTTTTGCGAGAACAACTGCCCTGCACAAGAGCCAGACATACACCAGGAATGGCAGCCCGGGAACTACCGCCCCAGCATAAGCTGGTGATACTCTCAATACATATCACAGCTGAACTCAACGGAACTACGCGAGCCATCAATTCCCTTCTCACTCGAGCTGTGCCACCTAAAGTCGCAGAAGACATGTGGGCCAGACATGTATTTTGCGGCAAAAATTCGGCACATCCTAACCTATGGAATTAGTTGCAAGTATGCGGGCCAGGCACATTTACAACGATCCAACGCTTGAAAATATTGGAAGAGGCACGGCTTGTGAGAAAGGAATTGATAACAACCTATTTTCACATGTACAAAGGGGCATAGATACATTAGACTGCATGGTCTAACGTGTCTATGCCGGGTCCTCCAGACTCGCCATTAATTGCATTATGATCCGGATAGTACGGTGCCATGGTGAGCCTAGCACGGGCCTAGAGCTAGCTAGCTAGCTATAGTAAAATCTGTTAGAAAATGCGCGCTGCCACATACGGCTACAACTAAGAATTGTGTAACTTATCTTTCCATAAGTCCACGAAGATACGAGCCACTGATGACATCAACACAAGTCCATCTCCATCTCCATCTCCTTGAAATCAAGTCATGACAACAGCCAGAGAGAGAGTTTTTTTTTGGGGGGGGGGGGGGGGGGGGAGACACAAGAAGTGAAAAAAATCACTCCTGTCCCTGGAGCCGAGGAGATGAGAATACCACACTGACTTTCTCTGCCTGCAAATTCAAATAGTGAAAAAGAATAAAAAATTTAATCATTTTCCTGGGGCAGAGAGGATAAAAATGATACAATGGCTCTCTCAAGATAAAAAACAAACTGTTGACCTGTTCACAGGACTGGAAGAAAACTTAAATTTAGACTGCATAAATCTCTTGTCATACATACATCTTCATAGCACCGACAACACACCCCAACAAACACCATAGCATAGTTACGACTTGACGACCGTTGCCCATTGAAGCTCCATTCACTCTTGCCATCTTGCAGGTGACTTGCCTAACCAAAGATCGAAAATCTCTGTTCAGCTAAAACTTGTCATCATCTAGTATTCACATTCACTAAGGACTCGATAACTTCACCCCAGACATCTTCACCTAGAATGTGAACACTCTAGGGCTTGCTTCACTGAGGACTTGTCTTCACCCCAGACATCTTCACCCAGAATAACTTCACTCTAGGACTTGCTTCCGTTGTGGCCTTATCACCTCAGTCATGTATCTTCACCTAGAATGTGAACACTCTAGGGCTTGCTTCGCTGAGGACTTGTCTTCACCCCAGATAGCCTCACCCAGGATGCAAATAATCTGGGGATTAGCTTCACTGAGGACCTGTTCACCACCTCACCTAGAGCGACACTCTGGGATTTGCTTCACTGGGGTCTTGCATTCTCCTTGAAACTGCTAACCTAACGCTTTAGTCTGCTCTGAAGATTCGTATAAAAACAAGCAGCAAGTTCCAACCACAATAGGCAACTGTCGTCAACTCGTAAAATACCCACTATCACCACATCACACACACACACACACACAACTGGCCGTCAAGTGAAGATCTGGTTGGTAGAAGGACAAGGATTTCTTGCTTCTGCAGGCATCGAAATACCTGCAGAAACGAGAGAAGAGAGAGAGTAAATTCAGACAATACACTATAAAAAGGTGTGCAAAATATTTAACCAAAACTAGCTAGCAATAAGTGGCAAAGAAACCTATTAAATAGTAGTTATTTGCGAGAACAACTGCCCGGTAAGAGAGCCAGACATACACCAAAAATAATAGCCGTGAACTATCACCCCAGCATAAGCTGGTATACTCTCAATGCATACCACAGCCGAAACTGCCCTGCAAGAGAGCCAGACATACACCAGGAATAATAGCCACAAACTACCACCCCAGCATAAGCTGGTATACTCTCAATACACACCACAGCTGAACTCAACGGAAAATGTGAGCCATCAATTCCCTTCTCATTCGAGCCGTGCACACCTAAAGTCACAGAAGACACGCGTAGACATGTATTCAGTGACAAATTCACAGAGAGAGCCTATTTCCCTGGAGTAAGTTCATCTGTCATCACTGCATTGATCAACTAGTATGTCTTCAACAAGTAGTGCCAATCCATTGACGAGCCGTGGGGTAACTAAAGTGTCCAACACCCAAGAAGTCTACAGCCAAGATCACCACCAACATCCTACGGCTCCACATACCGTTAATGCAGGGGCAGTGATCCCAACCGAGGCTGGATGAGTGGAGGACAAATCAGTTGGCCATGGCTAGTCGGTGGATGGATGCTTGTTGAGGACACAAAAGTTGCTCAGTGCAAGATGACGGATGAACTTGCTCCAGAAAAGCCAAATCGAAATTTGACAAAATCGGAAATGGCACAGCTCGAGAGAAACTTACTTTTCTTCCTTTTTTTTTTTTTTTATTATGGCATAGAGGCATAGATACCTTAGACTGCATGGTCTAACGTGTCTATGCCGGGTCCTCCAGACTCGCCATTAATTGCATTATGATCCGAATAGTACGGTGCCATGGTGAGCCCAGCACGGGCCTAGAGCTAGCTAGCTACAGTATTACTTAAACCCATTAGAAATGCGCGCTGCCATAAATAATTATCGCTAAAAGTATAACTTATCTTTCAAAAATCCAGGAACTCGGAGCCACTATCAGGAAGAATCTGCTTGCGAATCCGAAATGTTCAAATTCTCCTTTCTCATTGCTGTCGTTCGAATATCCCAGCCGGCGTGAAGATCCGAGCGTACTTGCAGTGATTTTTTTGTCTCCGCTGTCGGCGGCGTCCCAGGCCGTCTCCGTGCAATTCTTTTTCTCCGTCGATGCGATGACAATCAATCCGTAGAGAGAATAGCGTCGCCCTTCGCTGAGGGAGAGAAACTGAAAGGGTCCATAAGGAGAGAGCAAAAACAGATCTTCTTTGCCCAGGTGTGCGTGCTATCTGAAAAGCGCGCGCTTGCAAGAATAAACAGGTTCCCAGACGGTCCTAGACGTAATTTGCGGGTTGTAAAGTAGGTAGTGGAGCCGACCACCTGGGCTGCTATAGTGCGCATGCGTATTAAATAGCCAATCAGCTGACGCTACACTTCGAGGGCTGATTAATTAATTGGAGACCTTCAGCGCAGCACTTGCTGTACATGTGTGCATGTTCCAAATTAATTTGTGTCCACTGGTGCATGCATGAAAACCAGGGATGTGGTCAGGCTGTCTACAGTTTTAATCTCATACATGCATTTCTTGATGTCCATAAATTGTTTTGCTGTAATCAAAATTAATTTTTGCCATAACAAGATTAATAATAATTATTATAATAATTAATAGTCGATCAAAATTAATTAATTTTTATGAAGGATCAAATTGACTGTATTGTAGAAAAGAGTTTAAAAATTACATTGTCTATTTCTTGTGAGAATATTTTCTACTCTATGGTCAATGTCATTTTGCTGAGTCAGTATTCCTTCCTTGAGCATTGTCAACTGTTGTAGTATCAACCGCTGTCTGTTTGAAGCTTGTAGGGGGTGGACCACACCCCTCTGGTTGTCACGGTGACGGGCAGCTGTTGCCATGGGAACATTAGGGAGATTAGTTGTTGTCGTAGCAATGGGTGAGAGTGGCTTGCTGTCGGGTTTGCAGGACGGGGGACGATTGATTGAAATCTCCGAACCATCAGCTAGGATCATGTGACTTGGACTACAGTCAATCTTTGGGTCAGAGTTCAACTTCTCGATAGGCTTAGAATTTCCATTACGAGTGATAGGGGCATTAGTGCCAGATTGGCTCTTACCAGGTGCCGCCATCTTCAACTTAGAGGGTTCACCTTGTTGGAGCTTCTTAGCCACAGTAGGCACGGGAGGCGAGAGAGCTCTGTCGTACGATCGTTCTCTCTTTGTGTCCTCGTTCACAGAACGATCCCTGCTGCTAGCTGCTGGAGCTGCTTCATCTCTCAGCCTCTTGGCCACGGCTGGCACTGGAGGAGAGCTAGTCCGCTCATACAATGGCTGTGTCACTGTATTGTGCACCAATCCAACATTGCTGCGATTTCTGATTGTATTAGTGAGGGCAGGTACAGGAGGGGAGACTGGTACTCTGGTGTACTCAGTAGTAAGATCTTCACTCTCAAATTGTCCATTTTTCAGTTTCTTAGCGACAGCCGGCACAGGTGGACTACTGCTTCGAATAAAATCTTCTTTGATGTTTCTCTGTGTGTGAGGAAGAGTGTCTTTCTCTGGAAAGCTTTTTGGTTGGTACTTCATCTTTTTAGCGAGTGCAGGTACAGGAGGGGAGTAGCTTCTCTCTGTCACAGTTCGACCAATCACAGCTGTCTTCAAGGCCGCCGCTCCGTTGACAGGGGGTCTGGCCACGCCCTCTCTCCCTCGTCTCGTCGAGACCTTACCGATGCCCTGCACGCTTCCATTCACCTTTGAACCCTGTACTTCTGACCCTACCGCTCCTCTTGGCTTGGATTTGGTAGCCGCAGCCTTCCTCACTACAGGAATGCGAGAATTTCTCTTCTTAACTTGTCTCTGATCTTCACCTTCAGTAGCTTTGCTCTTCCCGATCACACGACCTTTCCGTACACCATTAGCCCCTCCCCTTTGAGTGGGAGGAGCATTGCCATCACCATGGTGACCAGTACTCTCATTGGTAGTGGCGGCAGCCATTTGTAACATAGACGGACTTCGAATGTCAGATTTCGACAAAGATGAGTAGATACCCTCCCCCCCAAGAAGATTCTCTTCTGTAGATCTTGCTACAATTGCATATTCATCAAAGCTGACGGTCGGGTGGTGATGGTGGTTAGCAGTGTTCATGAGAACTCCCCTTGCCTCTAGCTTAGCAAGCCTGGCACTCTCCTCAGCTTCTAAGATACGCTGCTGTAAGAGAGCTTGACGCTGAAGAGCTTCAACCTAAGGGGGGAGTAGAGAGAGAGAATTGGTAAAAGTGATTAAGATCATGAATAAAAATTGTACACTCTTGAAACTTGCAACCGGGGCCAAAAAATGGTGGTGTATTGTACAAGTATACTGTACCCTCTACTCTAATTAAAGGAAAACACTAATTCTATGGCCTACCTCTTTTCTCCTTGCTTTCTCTTTCTCTCTCTCGAAGTCTGCCTTCATCCTCTCTCTCTCCCTGGCCAGCCGTGCCTCCTCTATAGCCTCTTCCCTCTCTTTACGAAGTTTCTCCTCCAGTTTAGCTCTCTCCTTCTCGGCCACCTGCTGCCGAACAAACTCCTGCCACAAATATCAAAACAATAATTAATTTTATTACAATCATTACTTTGAGATAATCAATAGTACTTTGAGAATAGTGTTACATGTCGGTATGGGGGGGGGGGGGGGGGGGGGGGGGAGAGGCATGGTACTACACTAATTAAAAACTTAGAACATCCGAAGTACCGTATAGCCAGAAATATTGGTGGGAACTAAATTTGGTGGTAGAGCCGAAAATCGCTATTGCAAGAATATTAGCGAATTTAAATTTGGCGGTTCGGTACTGGATCGCCATACATATTATATGCGAGTACAAAATTTTGGTGGATTTTTAATTTGGCGGTTGTAATATAGACCACCAAATTTTCCGGCTATACGGTATATCCACTAGCAGTAGTCCTCTTACCATGTGTTCCATTTGCTTTCTTCTTTTCTCGTCCATCTCTCTCTTCATGTACTGGTCAACGTGAGGCCCTGCCCCTCGAGCAAATCGTGGGGTCGTATTGTACACATCACCATGCTGTTGCGGCTCAGCTTCACGTCGTCTCGGTGACATCATCATTACATCACCACCTCCACCACTTGATACACTGCCATGATATGCATCAACAGCTGAGTGACTGGCTGCAAATCCCCCATCACGATTACTTGCTTCATATTTTGCTCCGAAATTCGCCTGCGATTGAAAATCTCCAACTCTCTTTGTTTCAGGAAGGTCTCGCATTGCCACGCCCCCTTGGTCATGAGCTCTAGTCCGAGAACGATAGTCAGTCAGTAGTGCACCCGACTGGCTCCGGATCGGAGCCCCACCCCCTGGACGCCCAAAGGGGAAGTATTCTTCAACAGTAGACTGCTGTTCCTGTAGGCGTTTTCTCTCTTTCTTAGCTTTTTGCTCCTCCACTTGAGCTGCTAGATCTTTCAGCCACTTCTCCCGAGGAGAGAGCCCCTGATAATTAGTAGTTTGATGTTCACTATGCTGAGCTTGAGCAGGAGCGTGAGGGGTATGTCCCTGATAATTAGCTTGTTGTTGTACAGTGGCAGACTTCTGAGCATGCTCAGTAGGTCGAGATGAAGTAGCCGAGATGTGCTTTGTTGCTGACGCATCTCCTAGTCCAGGGACTGCTGATGAATCAATATCAACATGTCTACTACTTCTTTCTCTTATAGATTCATTTCTCTCTCTAGGAACATTTTGATCGACATTAGTTTTCTTGTCCCTTGCTTCATCGCGAATGACAACACTCATTCGCAGTAGTTCATCAAGGTAGCTCTTACTGATCACCACAGTGTCGCTGCTGACGCCTTCTCCTGCCCGTTTCCCGCCATCTCCGCCAGCTTCCCTCGCTTCTCTTTTTCTCTCAGGTTGCTGTCGCTCTGCCAAAGCCTTCCTTGATCTGGGTCGACCATTTACCCGGCCACTCTGATTGGTGGTGCTGGTTGTACTCTGAGCTGCGTTTCTCGTGGCTTGAGGTCGCGATTTGTCACGAATCGCTCGCTTATTGCGAGACACAAAGTCAGTAGGCGGCTTGGAATGGCCACCCTGGAGAAAATCAATAAATAATCAATCAAACATGGTTCAAGTACTAATAAATTTAACTATTCCATGTATTCTCAGTACTGTCTGAAGTTATTTATAATTCTAATACGGTAATTTATTATGCTTACTCTAATAAACTTGGAACCATTGGCGAAGTGTCGATCGAACTGTAGCATGGCTGCTGCGCTCAAGATCTTCCAACGGTAAAATAAAAAGCGCCTCAACTTTTCCCACAGATCATAGCACAGCGAGGTCACATGGTTTACTGTTTGCCGTTGCTATAGTAACATCCGGTATGCGTCGACGACCTTTGCCCCCTAGCCCGTTATGAGCATGCGCAATCGTAATGGGGCGAATCCTTCAGTATAATGTCATGTATTTATACATGTATTTATAATATTATGCATAAGTATGTGTGTACCGGTAGTGATTACTGAAGGAGCCAGCTAGCTAAGGACTACACATACTTTTTCGCGCGTGGAGGTAAATCTGGTAGAGATCTTTGGCATGGCTAGCCCAAAGCAGAGAGACAAGAAGATTGGCTTCAAAACTATTGTTCTTCTGAAAGATCAGACTCTCGGTGTTGGAGCATATGGATCAGTCTGCCAGGCAAAGTGTGACGACCTCCTCTGTGCTGCTAAAATCATCCACCCAACTCTATTTGATCCAACTGCACTGCATCAAATAGCCCCTCATGAACAGCACAGGCTACCAATCAGGAGGTTTCAACTAGAGTGTGAGTTCTTGAGCACCGTACGGCACCCTAACATTGTCCAATATCTGGGCACCCACCAAGATCCCGAAACACGCCTCCCAGTTCTACTAATGGAGCTGATGGACGACAGCCTGACCCACTTTCTGGAAAGCTCCCCACAGCCGATCCCCTACCACATCCAAGTCAACATCTGCCACGATATTTCTTTAGCACTGTCATTTCTTCACTCGAACAGCATCATCCACAGAGATCTCTCCAGCAACAATGTTTTAATGCGTGGAGATATCCTAGCCAAAGTGACCGATTTTGGAATGGCAAGGCTAGGTGACATTAATCCTCAAGCAACTCATGTCAGCAACACCATGTGTCCCGGCACTGATGTCTACATGCCTCCAGAAGCTGTTCAAGACAAACCAGTGTACACGGAGAAGATCGACTGCTTCTCATTTGGTGTCATCGCAGTCCAGGCACTGACACGAGAGTTCCCCAGGCCTGGAGACAGACTAATAACGATTAACGATCGACGCTACCCTAGGCCAATCAAGATGAGTGTACCAGAAATAGAACGACGACAAAATCACATCAGTCGAATAGATCCAAATCATCCTCTCCTACCAATTGCCCTCGACTGTCTCAAAGATGCCGATGGTGAACGCCCCTCAGCTCAGCAGCTCTGTGAAAGACTAGCAGCTCTGAAAGAAACAGCTAAATACAAGAATGCCAGTGAGAGGGTGAAGGACAGGAGAGGCAAGGAGGAAGAATATGAGAAAAAATTGGAGGCAAAAGATCATGTGATCAGTCAGAAGGATGCGGTGATCGCTGAAAAAGAACAGCAACTGCGGCAAAGTAGTGAAGAGATTCAGCAGCAAAGTCTTCAAATTCAGCAGTTAGAGAGAGAAAAGAAGCAAATTGCTCATCAGCTAGAGAGGGAAGGAGACCAAGCAGTTCAAGAACAAAAGAGAAATATGGTAGACAGTGGTCAATATTCATCAGTCAGTAGCCTCAATTTGAGATGGAGAGAGGGAGGTACAGCACCTTACAAAATGGAAAGATACTATGACGCTATTCTCTACAACGGCATGGCAGTGTACTGCATGTATGGTAGGAGCTCTAGGCTGTGCATGTACACCTATCATGTGCCAAGCTCAGTATGGTCCGCTATATCCGATTGCCCACAAATGGGTGGATATACTGTTGCAGTTGTTGACGGTTTATTGACCACAGTGGGGGGACGAGGCCATGACAATAAAACCACTAACAAACTCCTGAGTCTGACTGAAGAGGGAACTGCTAAGAGAAAGTGGATTGAGAAATTCCCACCAATGCCAACTAAACGAAATGGCGTTGCTGCGCTGTCTACTGGACCAGTTTTGATAGTAGCGGGAGGATACACTGATAACGATCAGAGAGTGAACATTGTTGAAGTGCTGAATACTGAGACTTTGCAATGGCAGATTGGTCCCCACTTGCCGCAACCACTGGGACAGCCATCGCTGACGCTCTGTGGCGATCGTGTCTACGTGCTAGGGGGATACGGTAAAGGTGCACAATCAGTGTACTTTTGTTCGGTGATTAACCTTCTTCTGTCCACTGGCTCTAAATCGCAAGGACGCCTTGCAACACGATCCAGCAAAAACAGGTGGAAGAGAGTTGCCGACCTCCCAGTGGAGCTCTCCAGCCATGTTACCTTCAACAGTCAACTCCTAACACTAGGTGGATATGATTCCAAACATCAGCCGACTACAGCTGTTCATATGTACCAGCCAACCACCAACTCCTGGGAGGTCATCAGTCACATGACAACACCTAGGAGCCAGTGTTTATCAGCTGTCCTCCCTGACAACCAACTGATGGTGGTGGGGGGCTATACCACTGCCAGCAAAGGCTGTGACTCCATCGAGTTTGGAAGTGTAATCTAATACAGACTATAACAATGTCAAGTGCTACATTGAGCCATTGATAGTACCGGTATTAATTCCCTTAAGCTTCATGTACACATGTGCACGATATCCATAATAACAGCACCATAATATTTTTCAGTTAATTGCATCCCTAGTAGTAGTAATTTACTTTTCTGAAACAAGCAATGTTTGCCCAATAAGATTATCAAAATTTAATCGTGAATTTAATTTTGACACATGCAGATATGGGTGAAAATGGAAAATGGTTCTGTATAATTATACTTCAAAGTTTATCATCTGCATGTTTTCATTTTCAAGTTTGCCACTTTAAAGCATTGATGATTATGTAACATTGCATAACTTGAGTATGCTACTTACATGCATAGTGACCCTTTACCATAATATACAATGGGATTGTGGTAATCGTTTCATATAATAATATTATATAATCTGTTAATGTACAATTTATATACGCAATAATTATTCTGACTGCCATAATATTATAATAATACATTAATTATTTTGTTAGTCATCGAGTTGGCAAAGCAGAGCAGTTCCTCTTAGTATCCAGTATTTGACTGGCTTGTCAGTTGGCAGTTTGATGGGCAGCACATAGTTAGTGGAGTGGCCCGTTGTGGAGAGAGTTCCTCTCCGAGCACTTGTCTTGTACAGCGGGCACACATACGCTCCAGTCTCTTTAACGTCTTCCTTCTTGCCTGAAAAAAAACACAATAATAATGTGTAAATAATATTATCGCTATAATTGCGTTAAAATTAATAGTGATCTCTCTTGCAGCTTACTGGGTTTGAGCCAAATGACTGGCATAGTGTCGTAGAGAACCTTTGGAATCTGCTCAGCCAACACTCCTCTGCAGGAGGGAGGGAGGGAGGGAGAAAATTAATCAACATATAGATAATATGAAAATTGAGCTGGGAAGTACAGCCTAAAGATAATTATAGACAGCTGCATGTGCATAATTATATGAATTGAAAAGTTCTAGACTTACTTCTCTCTGTCCCACCTAGCTCCGTCTAGAAACAGTCCCCTCACATAGACGCCATCTTCAGGCGGAGAATCACAGTCATCCACTGGCAATATCTCAAATTCAAACACCAGCTTATCAATAGGTATGGTGTACTTCCGGGCATAGTTCTGCATGGCTCCCGTCAAGAAAGCCTGCGTGAAGTAAAATCCAGACAGCCAGAACACGACTGGTTTCCCTGTGTCCATCCAAGTCTGCAGAAACTTCAATCTCTGGAGGAGATCAGCGATATAGCTTCCGAGAGGTTTCAAGCTGGGGTACGATCGCTTGGCCCAGTAGTCTGGCACTTTTCCCACCAGCAGAGACCCAGCCACGGCCTCTAGTTCAGCGTTCATGACAACAAGGCCTTTGATGGCTTTTTGAAGGTTGATGAGAGATGATCGAATGGCATCGATGAGTCTGTTGAATCTCTCCATCTCCTGCACTAGCACTGTGTTCATGCTCTCGTTGTAGGACACTGGGTATTTGGCCTTCGCTGCCTCCAAGTCAAATCGACGTGGAATCTAACAGAGTAGAAAATGGGAAAAAATGAAGCATGTTTATATGCAGAGTGCACCCCCCCCCCACACACACACACACTGAAGTACAAAAACTTGTCACATCATAGAATCGGTAGACTCTAAAAGTAGGGATGGCTCGGAT
This sequence comes from Cliona cf. orientalis, assembly GCA_963930775.1. Classification (NCBI taxonomy): domain Eukaryota; kingdom Metazoa; phylum Porifera; class Demospongiae; order Clionaida; family Clionaidae; genus Cliona; species Cliona cf. orientalis. The sequence continues at coordinate 73,866 of OZ005692.1, forward strand.
ATGCCATTATTATTATTATTATTATAATAATTATTATACACTGTCAAACCTTTGATAGGATATCAGTTGCAATTTCCTTGAGTGTGTCCTCAGTCTTCCCCCCTCCCCCTCCAGCCCGCTGGCTCTGAGTCAGGAGGATGGAATCAAAGAACACCCTTGTCTCCTGAAGCTCTTTCGAAATATCAACGTTGTCGTCCATTCCGAAGACTTCGGGTGCTTGGGTCATCGGCAGCTCCTTGATAAAGTCGACATAGGCCTCGTAGTTTCCCTTGGGCGGGGCATAGTAGGATCCGCTGATAGAGAACTTGTACTTGGGGTCAGTAATGATGTCAGTGTTGTAGAAGTTGGATAAAATATTCATCAGACAACGCCTGAAAATAATATTATTAGATTCTGTAAAAGGGAAGCTCCTAATAATTACAATAATAATTATTGTGAAATTTATAATATTAATGAAGGCACCTGTACAAACCACAATTTCGTAATAATTGTGTCACGGTACTTCATTTTTGGGGGGTCCCCTGTTAATTAAAAGCCATCTCTCTCTCTCCCTCTCCCTGCGTACCTGTCCCAGTCGTCAGTGACTCTGCCTCCATAGTTACAGTGTCCAGTCAGGTAAGTGATGGCGTCATAAGGAACATCTTCATACTCATTGATGAACATCTGCAGCTGTCGTACGCTGATTCGAAGATCTGACTCGTTGAATCCGTACGGGATGTTCCAACCAAGAGGTCCAAACTTACGACGCTCCTGTACCAGCGCATGGAAGAAACAAAGGCCAAATAGAAGCTTCTCCCAAGCCTAGAGGAAGAGAGAGAGAGAGAGAGGGGGGATAGCATAATGGTTATATTGTACGTTATTGAGTTGAATCTGAAGATACTGCATTATGCTAGCAACTAATTTTGTTTTCTGATGGAGGCTTGGAATGACAGCACAATGTCATATAACACACAATCAAAATTCTATAAGGCCACCTATAATAATGAAGCATGTTTTATCTCTCTTACTAGTTCTTTTCCAGGGCATCCACTGAAGAATGTCTGATCTGATATTGGATCGGTGATGTATGATTGGAGGAGGTTCTGCCTGAGGCCAGTTGGAGGCTCGTTGGTCATCTTAACCCCATTCTGGAGGACAGTCACTGGAAACTGATGCCAGTGAAGTGAAATTCAGTAATAAGACTGCATTATAATAGGAGCACAGTGGCAGCTGCTGCTACCACTGTACTCACAATATAGCTAGCTGATATAGTTTAAGGATACTTTTGTTTGTGGGTACTAAATTTAGCGAAATTAGCGATTTTCCTGATTTTTGCTAATATTTGTATATACCCGCGAATATTAAACTTTTCAACATTTTCGAATAATAGAATGTTAATTTTGAAAAATCACTAAAATGAGTACCCGCTAAACGCACTATTTCCAAAATCCGCTAAGATTCGTACCCGCAAATAATCGTAGCCCTAAGGTAATTACAGTTGAGCTCTCACCTTGTCTGAGGGGTATGAGGTCAGCCACAGCCTGAAGTCTTGGTGAACTGTTTCAGGGGAGAACTCTTCGCAGATCTTCTCCATGGCCGGCATCCACGAGACGGCCAGGTGGCAGTTCTGAAGCACCACCCAAGATCCATCCTGAACGGCAGCTGTGATCAGCTTCTGAGCTACTGGACCCTGAATGGGGAAATTGGGAATAATTAGCTGAGAGTCACTGGTTGATGACATGCATGCTCGACCCTGGGGAAATTATTTATTACACAATACTAAGTGAACTACCTCATACTATGCTACCGTATAGCTGGAAATATTAGTGGGAAATAAATTTGGCGGTCGAGCCCAAAATTGCTTTTGCAATAATATTATGACATAACATGGGGGAAATTGACGGTAATTATACAATACTATGTGAACGACTGAAATTTTACCATACTACCGTATAGCTGGAAATATTAGCGGAAATTAAATTTGACAGTCGAGCCCAAAATTGCTATTGCAAGGATTTAAATTTGACAGTTCGGTACGGGATCGCCATACGTATATTATAATTATGCGAGTAGGAAATTTTTGGCGGATTTTAACTTGACGGTTGTAATATAGACCGCCAAGCCGCCTAATTTTCCGGCTATACGGTATGCTATGATCACCTACTCGTGTGACTAAATGAATTATATCATAGTTGATTAACTCACCTGCCCCTGTCCTAATGAGATTGCATTGAACTTCTCTCCATCAAATCCCTTATCTTTGGAGAACTTGAGCAGACCCGCCATCGGGTCAGCCCCGGGGGACAGGACGAAGATCAGCGGAATGGTGTTCTTAGAGTCCGCATAACTCCTCGCCAGGTCAAAAGGAGGCGGCTCAACGAATTTCTCTCCTAGCTTAATCTTGACAAAGTCCGTGACCAATGGGATCACTTTATCCGGGCGAAGGCATCGCAGGACAATCATCTTTTGAAATTCTGTCAGTTTTTTATTCCATGGTGCTGGCAGTAGCGCCTTGTGTGGTTCTCGATCATCGTAGTAAGTCTTCCATTCAGCAATGTCTTGGACAAAGCTTCGTCGGAACTCTTTGAATGCTTTCAGGTCGCACATGCGGCAGATTTCGTCCCAGGATTTATCGGAGAGCCAGGAAGGGTCAGGGTTCGCTAGCTTGTTCTCCAGACCAACTCCTCCAGTGAGAAAGAACATGAACTCATCTTTATCCATCTCATTCTTAGCACTGGAGGGAGTGGAATAGAAAACATTATTGTCTACCATTTCTCTATAGATGCAAGATCATTTTTTTGTAAAAATTTAATCAGCACTATCTACAATCATTTTTCTGTAAGAATAGTGGAAAGCTATAACATTATAATATCTCCACCCACAGCGACATGCATATACATGTATTATAGCAGCTATTTTACAGACATACGTGAGGAGGTTGCAGCAGAGTACGAACGAGAAGAGAAGCTTGTCTTTCTCGAAGAGAGAGCGGCAGATGTTGCAGTAGAGGTTGTAGGTGAAGTGCTCTGTCAGGTAGCGAAGCCGGCGCTCTAGGTGCTTCGACTTGGTGCTAAAAACAATATCAGGATGGTAATTCGTTAAATCCCTTTCCCTCTATTAATTTGGAGTACTTAGAAATGCTTAAAATTTGTATCAAGCAGACATAATAATAATCATTATTACTATATTAATTATATGATATTCAATAGACCCCTTTAGTTATGTGACTAATTATCTATTATATGTGGCCATGCGATAATTATTATATCAGTGCCATGTATAATATTATTAATATAGGCTCACCTTTCAGCGATGGATATGTGGAATAGGTTGACGAACCAGACGAGGGAGTACTGGTACATGGGATCGATGTTTGGAAGGTCAGTGGTGGAGAAGAACAGTACTGATCCGTGTTCAGCCACTGGCCGGTAGCCCGCTCGAGACTGCTCTAACTTCTTCTCTGTCTCATCGGCGATTTTTTGCTTTTTACTGATTTCGTTCGAGAGAGCTTTTGAGGAGTCGAGGATCTGAATCGCTGATTCGTCTTCTAGGATGTTTCCCTCGGATGCAGAGAGTGTCTCGAGGATTTTATCTTCGATTTCCTTGAGTTGTTTCTTGTTAGCAGCACTCTGGATTATCAGTGCATTTCGTTCCTCCTCCAGCTCTGGCCTATTATACAATATACAGATACAATAATAATACAAAATTTTCAATTTAGCGAATAAGTAAATGCTCATACTTTCTAAGACTCGTGAAATCATTAATAATTACTAAAAGTACCCTTTAACCATTAGCAACTAAACAGCAGGGAGGATAAGGCTGATATTAATTATTATTATGCACTCCTGCTATTATAAATTTAATTATTGCGCTATAATTACTTTTCCTTGGCCACTACTATCCCGAGAAGCTGATCGGTGAGTCCTTCAGGAGTGATCATGAAGTTGAGCAGAGTGACCTTGGTTGCCAGTTCAGGAAGATAGTGAGGGTTCCTCAGCTTGGTCGTGATGTAGAGCCGAAAGTCACTCGAATACTCTATGGTGTTATCTCCTAGCTTAATGCACCAGACCCCTCCTTGTTTGAACGTCTGCTTCAGTAGGAGTGGCTCGAGGCTTGGGTCAAGCTCCTCCCCCACGTTCTCGATAAGGACGGGGTTACCAAATTGGATGCAATTTTCGAGAGTTCTGACGTAGTCGGACTGAGTCAGCTTGACAACTTGAAGGTTGTTCTCTTTCTCTGAGTTCTTGACCCATTTATTGGCCTGCCCCTGGGGATCAATCATCAGCGGCCTAGCAGAGGAAAAAAAAATATTTTTTTTGTAATCATAGATATATGTACAACAAATTACTTGTCGCTGCTGTGGCCTACGGCACCAACATTACTAACTTTACCAACTTTACCAACTTTACCAATATTACCATTGTCACTGCCATCAGCTGCGGCATAAAAATTACTAACTTTACCAATTTTACCAACTTTACCAACATTACCCTTGTCACTGCCATCACCTGCGGCACCAAAATTACTAACTTCACCAATTTTACCAACTTTACCAATATTACCCTTGTTGCTGCCGTCGCCTACGGCATTAATATTACTAACTTTACCAACATTACCATTGTTGCTGCCATCGCCTACGGCACCAAAATTACTAACTTTACCAATTTACCAACTTTACCATTGTCACTGTTCTGACCAATCGGGTGCATTAGAACACAAAACGACACTTTCAAATATTTTTCGTTGTATATAGTATAATTATGCATAGCTAAAAATTGTGATACTATAGCAGAATGTAATATTTTATATATTTAATTACACTACAGGCTCACCATCTCCTGGCGTTTGCCACGATAACTCCATTATCGATCGAGAATGAGTCAGTTGGCAGTCCAGCGATGTTCCAAGCCCTTATCTTTATTGGCTCCCCCAGCGTCTTGCTCAGACTGAAGTCCTGGGAGCAGGGTACCTTATGCCTCGTGCATGCCTTGATCCAGTCCTTGACACAGCCATGGCGGTAGGCACCCGTGAACGCCCCTAGGTACGCTATCACTCCTGAAGCTATCAGCACATCACCAGTCAGATTGTCATAGGTCTCCTGGAGGCTCTGGGCAGCTTGAGACCACCTAAATGAGTAGGGAGGGAGTAAGGATCTAGAGAACTACCGTATAGCCGGAAAATTTGGCGGGGAATTAAATTTGGTGGTTTGGCGGTCTATATTACAACTGCCAAATTAAAATTCGCCAAAATTTCCTACTCGCATATATATGTATGGCGATCCTGTACCAAACCACCAAATTTAAATCCACTAATATTCTTGCAATAGCGATTTGAGCTCAACCGTCAAATTTATTTCTGGCTATACAGTATTACATGTGTGTACACTTTCAAGAGTATATGCAAGAGAGAGGGGGGGGGGGAGAGAAGAGAATATCCTGCCTACCTGTCCTTCTCTCCTCCCAGTCCTCCAATCAGCTTCTGAGCTCTGTCCAGCTTCTTGGCACAGATGTCGACCTGGAACTCGAGCTGCTCCTTCTCTTTAGTCTTCTCCTTGAACTGCTGCTGTAGAGTGGCTAGTCGGTCCTCCACCTCCTTCAGCTCAGCTCTTTTAGCGTTCAAGATCTTCATCGTCTCAGAGAGAGACTGTTCAGCTTCTGCTAAGCGCTCTTTCTTGGGAGCCACCACCTTTGGACCAGGGAAGAGGGAAAAAGTGAAAAATATTCCTTTTTTTTAGGTACGAGGCTAGTTACATAACCACTCAGCTTTGAATAATAATATGATACACCAATACATATTAGTTAGACACTGTTGAGGAGGTTTCTATGTGATTTAGAAGACCGAAGGACTCTATATAGAATCCCGAGCGAAGCGAGGGTTCTATGAGAGCCCTGAGGTCTTCTAAATCACATAGAAACCGACTAAACAGTGTCTAACAAGTTTAGATCATATAGCTTTGTATTGCTAGAGCCAGGGGGCAAAACTTGTAGGTGACTATGAAAATCTTGTAGGTGACTATGAGAAGCTTGTAGGTGACTATGAGATATAGATACCTGTCAGTAGCCAATCAAATTACAGTATTTGTTACAGCTATGATCTAATATAAATTATTTTGTTGAAATATACATTATCCAGCAATATATACATGTAATCATCCAGATGTGATAGTTGTACATAGTTGTGTGTGTGTGTGGACTGACCTTTGCGACCCTGTCGTAGATCTCCATTGCCTGCACCCACCTGCAGAGACCCTCGGCTGCTGACGAGGCAGTTCTCACCTTGACCGGGTCAAACTCTGGGTTGGGGATGTATTCAGCTCGAATCTTCTTCATGATATGAACCTATAGCAAATAATACCGGAAGTATTGGCAGGAATTAAATGAACCCAAAATTGCTATTGCAAGAATATTAGCGAATTTAAATTTGGCGGTTCGGTACGGGATCGCCATAATATTATTATGCGATTTGGCTGATTTTAATTTGGCGGTTGTAATATAGACCACCAAACTGCCAATTAATTTTACGTGTAATTCCCCGCCAAATTTTCTGGCTATACAAATTTTGGAGCCTTATAGAATACTTAATAATGTGTACTCACAGCTATATTGTCCTTGTCGTACTCCTTGAGATTGTCTAGGAATTTCATGTCTCCCAGGAGCCTCTTGGAGGGGCCCCAGTAGTCCTCGATCTTCTTGCCGGAGCCCGAAGGATCGTTGACTCTGTCTGGCTTGATGTCCCTCATGACACAGACGGCGGACATGACCAGCTTCACACCAGCTGGAGGGTTCTTCATCGTCTTAACTATCGTGATGTCTGCAGGCTGAAAAAGTCATTTCGGGAGGGGGGGGAGGTGGAGGGAGGAGAGAGAATAATATAATACAGTAGAACCTGGCTAAAATGGGGTCAAATCTGAGATTAAGATTGTCTACTATTCCACTGTGTACCTTGAGAGTATTGAGAGCAGCGAGTGCAGCCTCCAGCGCTGGAATGGCTTCAGCCAAATCACTCTCACACTGAAAAATACGTTATACAATAGCAATCAATGCCTATAAGTACTACAGGTATATGACATCATCATTACCTCATCTTTGAGCGCCTGAGCCTCGGCAGCCTTCTCATTGGCTACTTCTTCGTCTTTCTTGACGATTTTGCTCCTGGCCTCCACCTCGATGTTCTCTTTCTCGATGACGACCATCATCTTAGCGTTCTCTTCCTGGGCTGTCACCAACTTGGGCTGAAGCTCCTCCAGCTCTTGACGCATACTAGCAACCTGCAATGGGTGGGGGTGGGGTTAAAATTAATTTTAGAGAATTTTGGGATACTATTTTGGAGAACTGAATTGGCAATAATTACACTATGATAATATGTCAAGAGCATTTTCAGTGAAATCCAAGTGTACATATATTTACCTGAGATGCAGCAAATTTGAGTTTTTCGAGACCAACTTCATATCTCTTCTTCATCTTCAGCACATCCCCTCTCTTGTTGGCCAATACTGACTTAAACGATGATATCAGTTCGAGGTAGGAGGTCGGAGTGACGTAGTTATGCCTCCCAAGCTCAGAGGCAAACTGCTCGGAGAGCTCCCTGGTACTCTGGTGGAAGTGCTTGCAGAGAGGAATGGCCGCACTTCGCTCGAGGTCTGTCAACTCAACCTCCTCAAGGAAACGATGGGCAACCATCTCTGCATGTGCAAGGAGAAAGGTAGAAGTTTGGGAAAAATCAGGGATATTATCGTGAGATAGAGACATTAGCCCCTTTAATTACGATATTATTAATCAATTAATTATGTGCATAGGTAATCCCAGCCTATGAGTAACAGTTTTATCATAATTCGCGATAATATCGTCTGCAAAATTTTTATGTTAGAAACTTTCGTGTAACAATATTTACTTCAAGTGCACACCATACGTATATTCGCTGTATGTTAAGTTAGTACAGGCAAAAATTATTTTCGCATAAAAAATTTTTTTGTGGAAAACGAAATTTTTCTAACTTGGAACGAAATTTTCATGAATTATAGTATGTACCTAGAGCGTCATCAGGCCAGGCCTGGAACCAGTCAATGGTGCAACAGTTGATGAGAGAAGGGAACTTTCTCATTCTGTTCCTGAATGCATCGCCAATGGGACTGAAGGCAAGAATCACATGAAGATTCTCGCGACAGCGACCGACAAAGTAGTTGAAGAGAGAGAGAGGACTGTGCTCAGCATCTTTATTCTCAGCCTGAGCTAGGGGACGCATAGCCTGGAGGAGGGGGGGGGAAGGGGGAGGGAAGAGAGAGAGGAGAGTCATTCTGAAAATTTTAGACAAGAATTTGATGCCTTGAGTAACCATCTGTAACTATCCGTAACCATTGATAATACCAGAATAATTTCTTGTCAGACACTATCCTACAGAATAATTTTTTATCGCACACAGAATAATACTTTGTGGGTCACACTATCCTACAGAATAATATTTTGTGGGACAATCATAGGGGCATGCAGGTACCAATAATTAAAATACCTCAATGATGTCTTGTTTTTCGTCGATGGCGTAGAGGTTAGCCACCTCCCCTGCATTGAGGAGTCCGTCCACATCCTCCAGGAAGCTCTCCTGCTTGATCTGTGTGTCTGTCAGCAGGAATACTGTAGTATGACCATCTTTACCAGCTCCTTTCAATAATGACTGCAGGGGGAGGGGAGGAGGGGGGAATAATCTCAATACGGATACTAGTTAAAATATATGTAACATAATCTACTTCAAAGTACATGTATAATATACCGTATAGCCGGAAATATTGGCGGGAATTAAATTTGGCGGTTGAGCCCAAAATTACTATTGCAAGAATATTGGCGGATTTAAATTTGGTGGTTCAGTACGGGATCGCCATACGTACACATGCGAGTAGGAAATTTTGGTGGGACCACCGAACCACCAAATTTAATTCCCCACCAAATTTTCCGGCTATAGGGTATGAATAGTAAGTATTATCCCTACTGACCTTTAGGTCCTCCTTCCACTCGGCAGTATCATAGCTCTTACTAATCTCCGGTTGGAACAGCGTATAGTCGGCCATGGCTGCAGCCAGCCGAGTAAGACTCTGTCGTCCACTGCCTCCCACCCCAACCAGCAGGGCGTTCCCCCCGGGCTGCTTGATGATGCGACAGATGCGAGAGAGGTGCTCGAGAACGTAGCGGAAGATGACCAAGTTCATGCGGTTCTTGTGAGTATTATTATACTCCTCAAGGGCTGATTCAACAACCCCTGTCATCTCGTCCAGTGATTGAACCTCCTCATACAGCTTCACCTCCTATCATTAACAAAAATATTAATATTATCAATTATACTATGCTGTTATCTGCTGACGTACAGCGTCCGGTTTCATGTAGTCCCCAAACATGAGAGATCGAAGGTCGTCGTCGGTGACCTTCGACCCAGCGGCTAGGTGTTTGAAGATGGTTTGGAAGTCGTCCTTGAAGTGAGCCTTGACCATCTTCTGGATCAGGTCGAACAGCCAGTGACGGTCGCTGTCGTCGATCAAACGATCATAGTAGACTCGATACACCTCATGGACCCAGCTGTACCATATTATGTCACAACAAATAATAGAAAGGTATTACTATTGTACAGACTTCAGATATTTCATAGGGATGGCCATATTATCCTAGATCGGGAAATTTAAAAATTTTTCCGTCGATGATCTTTCCTGATAAAAATTAAATATTTCCACGTTACTTACATGTACGTTTGTGTATGCAATGAAAATTAGACTATGCGAAAATTTAAGAAGTGAGGTATTTCACCGGTGAAAATATCCCGATCTATGGTATGTTCAGTATCTAATCCATAAAGCAAATTTTGAAATTATTCACTAATTTTATGGCTTTCTCATATGCATATACTCCACTGCATCTTTAGGCTAATAATAAATTATTACTATGTAGACTTACAGTCTGACAAACTGTTTCTTAGAGTCCATTGACTGAGGTTTGACTAGCAGACATCCCAGCACGACTCTGGCAAAGTCCCTGAGGTTGAACACATAGTGAGACTTGGCCGGAGTGGGGAGGAGGTTCTTCATAGCCTCCTTATAGACCTCCATGGTGGCAGACACGATCATTGTGCCAGACGAAAAGAATTCAGGAGGGCAACTCTCTCGCTGCAAGAGGAGGGGAGGGGAGAGAGAGGAAATTATAAAAATCTGATACTCATCTCTATGCCCATTCAATTCCCATGCTCCATTCCAAAAATGCTTTGTGAAACTGGCCTGCGGATGACTAATTAAAGAACCTGCTGACATAAAATAATTTTTTTCTTACCTTGAATTGGAATGAGACAATATTAGAGAAGATCCTAGTCATAGTCTCATCATTGAACTCGTTGATGCCTATGACGTTGAAGTGTCTCAGGAACCTCGGTGTGATGGGGTTCCTCCCTCCCCCCGGGGGACCCATGGCCGTCAGGAACTGTATATCCACCAGCGAGAGCTTGCTAGTGTCCTTTTTATCGTACCACATGGCATGGTCCATGTACTGTCGTAGCAGTTCGATAGGGGGCTGGGCTCCGTATATCTCTCTTGCTGGCATGTTGAGATCGTCAACGAATATTACGCATTTTTTCCCGATTGGTGGACCGAAAACACCCTTTCTTCGCTTGTCCAGCTTTGACATGACGAGGTCTTGCGTTTGCCCCGCCCTCGTTTGAGCCGAGAAGTTAATTACTAGGGGCTGGTATAATTCTCTGTCGAGACCGTTCAGCAGTTTGTCTTTGACGTAGACACTCTTTCCTGTGCCAGTTGGGCCAATAAACATCATCGCTCTGCCGTGCTTTATCATAAGATCCATCCAGTAGGTCGCTCTAGCAGATTATTTCAACAGAATAAGTCAAGGATGGTGATGCAAAGAGTCTATGATACATCAATATTCTACGGCACCAAAATTACCAATTTTACCAACTTTACCAACATTACCCCTTGTCGCTGCTGTTGCCTACGACACCAAAATTACTAACTTTACCAATTTTACCAGCTTTACCAACACTACCCTTGTTGCTGCCGTCGCCTATGGCACCAAAATTACTAATTTACCAATTTTACCAATTTTACCAACTTTACCAACATTACCCCTTGTCACTGCCGTCGCCTATGGCACCAAAATTACTAACTTTACCAATTTTATCAACTTTACCAACATTACCCCCTTGTCGCTGCCGTCGCCTACGGTACCAAAATTACTAACTTTACCAATTTTACCAGCTTTACCAACTTTACCAACATTACCCCTTGTCACTGCCGTCGCCTACAGCACCAAAATTACTAATTTTACCAATTTTACCAACATTACCCCTTGTCACTGCTGTCGCCTACGACACCAAAATTACTAACTTTACCAATTTTACCAACTTTACCAACATTACCCCTTGTCGCTGCCGTCGCCTATGGCACCAAAATTACTAACTTTACCAATTTTACCAGCTTTACCAACTTTACCAACGTTACCCCTTGTCACTGCCGTCGCCTACAGCACCAAAATTACTAACTTTACCAATTTTACCAGCTTTACCAACACTACCCTTGTTGCTGCCGTCGCCTATGGCACCAAACTTACTAATTTTACCAATTTTACCAACATTACCCCTTGTCACTGCTGTCGCCTACGACACCAAAATTACTAACTTTACCAATTTTACCAACTTTACCAACATTACCCCTTGTCGCTGCCGTCGCCTATGGCACCAAAATTACTAACTTTACCAATTTTACCAGCTTTACCAACTTTACCAACGTTACCCCTTGTCACTACCGTCGCCTACAGCACCAAAATTACTAACTTTACCAATTTTACCAGCTTTACCAACACTACCCTTGTTGCTGCCGTCGCCTATGGCACCAAACTTACTAATTTTACCAATTTTACCAATTTATCAACTTCACCAACATTACCCCTTGTCGCTGCCGTCGCCTATGGCACCAAAATTACTAATTTTACCAATTTTACCAATTTTACCAACTTTACCAACATTACCCCTTGTCGCTGCTGTCGCCTATGGCACCAAAATTACTAACTTTACCAATTTTACCAGCTTTACCAACTTTACCAACGTTACCCCTTGTCACTACCGTCGCCTACAGCACCAAAATTACTAACTTTACCAATTTTACCAGCTTTACCAACACTACCCTTGTTGCTGCCGTCGCCTATGGCACCAAACTTACTAATTTTACCAATTTTACCAATTTATCAACTTCACCAACATTACCCCTTGTCGCTGCCGTCGCCTATGGCACCAAAATTACTAATTTTACCAATTTTACCAATTTTACCAACTTTACCAACATTACCCCTTGTCGCTGCTGTCGCCTATGGCACCAAAATTACTAACTTTACCAATTTTACCAGCTTTACCAACTTTACCAACATTACCCCTTGTCACTGCCGTCGCCTACGGCACCAAAATTACTAACTTTACCAACGTTACCCCTTGTCACTGCCGTCGCCTACAGCACCAAAATTACTAACTTTACCAATTTTACCAGCTTTACCAACTTTACCAACGTTACCCCTTGTCACTGCCGTCGCCTACAGCACCAAAATTACTAACTTTACCAATTTTACCAGCTTTACCAACACTACCCTTGTTGCTGCCGTCGCCTATGGCACCAAACTTACTAATTTTACCAATTTTACCAATTTATCAACTTCACCAACATTACCCCTTGTCGCTGCCGTCGCCTATGGCACCAAAATTACTAATTTTACCAATTTTACCAATTTTACCAACTTTACCAACATTACCCCTTGTCGCTGCTGTCGCCTATGGCACCAAAATTACTAACTTTACCAATTTTACCAGCTTTACCAACTTTACCAACATTACCCCTTGTCACTGCCGTCGCCTACGGCACCAAAATTACTAACTTTACCAACGTTACCCCTTGTCACTGCCGTCGCCTACAGCACCAAAATTACTAACTTTACCAATTTTACCAATTTATCAACTTTACCAACATTACCCCTTGTCGCTGCCGTCGCCTATGGCACCAAAATTACTAATTTTACCAATTTTACCAATTTTACCAACTTTACCAACATTACCCCTTGTCACTGCTGTCGCCTATGGCACCAAAATTACTAACTTTACCAATTTTACCAGCTTTACCAACTTTACCAACATTACCCCTTATCACTGCCGTTGCCTACGGCACCAAAATTACTAATTTTACCAATTTTACCAATTTTACCAACATTACCATTGTCGCTGCCATCGCCTACGGCACCAAAATTACTAACTTTACCAATTTTACCAGCTTTACCAAGATTACCCCTTGTTGCTGCCATCGCCTACGGCACCAAAATTACTAATTTTACCAATTTTACCAACTTTACCAACATTACCCCTTGTTGC
>OZ005692.1:87430-100324 GCA_963930775.1 Cliona cf. orientalis
TGACGAGATCTAGGCACGGCTGGACCAGCCAGTCAAAGAGGGCTTTGGATGAGCTTGGTGTTGTCTGGAGTGGTGAGGGGAGGAGGGAGGGAGGTCAGCCAAGAGGCTAGCAATGGACGCCAGCCAAACGACGAGGGCTCCATGTACACCATACCACAACGACTAACTGTAGCTGGCTAAAGGAGGGAGGGAGAGAGAGAGAGAGAGAGAGAGAGAGAGAGAGAGAGAGAGAGAGAGAGAGAGAGAGAGAGAGAGAGAGAGAGAGAGAGAGAGAGAGAGAGAGAGAGAGAGAGAGAGAGAGAGAGAGAGAGAGAGAGAGAGAGAGAGAGAGAGAGAGAGAGAGAGAGAGAGAGAGAGAGGAGAGAGAGAGAGAGAGAGAGAGGAGAGAGACGAGAGAGAGAGAGAGAGAGAGAGAGAGAGAGAGAGAGAGAGAGAGAGAGAGAGAGAGAGAGAGAGAGAGAGAGAGAGAGAGAGAGAGAGAGAGAGAGAGAGAGAGGAGAGAGAGAGAGAGAGAGAGAGAGAGAGAGAGAGAGAGAGAGAGAGAGAGAGAGAGAGAGGGAGGGAGGGAGAGAAAGTGAGAGAGAGACAGAGAGAGAGAAAGAAACATGTGTATTTAGCTAACCAACAAAAAAATGTTTGTGACTTGCATGAGTATTAAATTTTACTGACCGATGCTTGAGAGAGGTCGTCTGTCTCGAAGATGAGGTTCATACTGTTACTCATTTGAATGATCTCTCCGCTCATCAGGCAAAGCTTCTTGTTGTCATCGAGAACAGTGTTCATTGATTCAATCCACAGGGTGTCTATGGGACCGTCAAACACAACCCACTTACGATCGTCATTCTGGGCGGAGGCAAACTCCCTGGTGTATGTGGGTATAGGTGTGGAAATAAGCAAAATGAATATATTGAAATTGAATGCAGAAAGTTACCATTTCTAGACTGTTTTCATCAGATAGCATCTTGCATAATTTATACTAGTATTTTTTGCGCACAACTGGTGCATAGTAATAAGTGGTAAACTTATATAGTGTGAAGGCTATAGGAGCTACAGTACTATAACAATGCTTGTAGAAGAGAAATTATATCACCATTACATCACTATTACACTGACCTGAATGTATTTGCGACCACCCCATCTGTCCATTCGTGAGATACAGGGTCAAACTGTCCAAAGAGCTGTCCCATGGTGACGGCCTTCGGGTTGATCACCCGATAGCCCGTCTTATACTCGTCCATCTGCCCTCTCTCGTTCAGCAAAGTCAGCGTATCCGCCAAAACTTCGAGAATCTTGGTCTTCCCAGCGAAAGGCCCGCCAACTAACATGAATCCGTGACGAACTATCATCATTTCGTAAGTTTGGATCATCTTTTGAAGGAAGAACTCTGTGGCTTGGAGGTTTCTTTTGGAGATGATGGTCTTGGCTGCATCGAGGAATTCACCATACTCTGGCTCTGGGAGTTTGACCCCTGGGAAAAGGTCAGAGATGATGCCCTCAAAGAGAGGAACATCAGGAGAGAGAAACTGGAGGGAGAGAGAGATATCATCAAATAATTAATTGTAAGGGGGGACCCTTATATGTAATTAATATATAATTACATGCAAGGGGGGACCCTTACAGTAATGTAATTGCCAAAAAAATTACAAAAATTACAAAATTACATGTAATTTATATATTGTGATGCACTCTATAATAATATTATAAGCATATTCTTTCAGATGTAACAAAAATATACATGTGGCCACATATAATCAAATTTCATGTAAGGGGGAAGGCTTATAATTATGTAATCGCAAAAAATTACATATACAAAAAAATTACATATAAGGGGGGACCCTTATATGTAATCATAATAATAAGGTACAAAAAAATTACATGCAATGGGGAGGCTTATATATAATTAAAAAAAATCATTAATTTTTAAGGGGGGGGGACAATCATGTAAGTTACAGATATACAGTGATGCACTCTATATTATAAGCCGATTCTGACCTTGGGTAAGTTGACGTCAATGATTGATCTGAGCAGTAGGACGTTCTCATCCTCCTTGGGGTACTTGAGCTTGAGGTTGCCTGCCGCCACCAGTACAGACTTGACGGCCCTCATGCCATAGTCGTAGTGAAACTGGGAGCTCAGCTGCTCGGAGCACAGCCGATAGGTCATGACAATCTTTACGGCCAGGTTTCGAGCATCGACAAAGCCGTAGGAGTAGAGAGAGATCTCCCCAATCATGGCGTAGTCTGGCACCATCATGGCCACCGTACGGAACAATACCTGCAATGGTTGGTGTAGTTATGTATGATTAATCAGACTAGGGGCTCACTCAGTGTAATTTTGAAATGAAGTGATTATAAATTATTATACAACGAAAAATATTTTTCAGAGCGACAATTTTCTTATATAGTCCGTGTCCTAACCTGGAGGGCATAAAAGATGCGCTCTCCTACAAGTTCAGAAGACTCACGATTGGTCAGAATTGTTGTGCCGTGTGCACAAACGAGGTTGCCAGGGCCTTGGGGTCATAGAGATGCATTCTCGAGCTCGAGCGAGCGGCGCAGGCGCCGCGCGTTTCGACAGGCCTGTTCGGCAGGCCACCGAGCCTCGAGCGAAGCGAGAGGCGATGTCTGCTCTTTGTCATGGCCTGGTGGTAGATTCGACGTTCGAGCGGAGTGAGAAAGTCGCCATTACACGGTGAGTTTGATCAGCTACTCTTGGCCTGCAGTGAGGGGTGTGGTCTTCATCTGCGCATGCGCACTGTACTAACTGGCACTCAATGGTACTGTTAGTAGTGTTCAGTCACATTATCCCATGATTGTGACATCAAACATACTTGTTATAATGAAAAATATTTTCAGACGATTATTTTCTTCTTTTTTAACCAGGAGGGCATAAAAGATGCACTCTTTTGTGAGTTTAGAAGGCCCATGATTAGTCGTATTGCAGTTCCATAGAAAAAAAATAGTCCCAATCATCCCTCCCCCCGGGCCGAGGTGCCGCAGCTTCGGTAATCCGTTTGGGAGTGACACTGCGGACATTACCGCAGGCATGCTTCCAGGGATGGGGGGTATTCAAGGGAGGAACCTGGGCGACCCCTAAGCCATATATGCCCAGGACCATGTGCAGTTTTCAGCTGCAGGTGCCAGAGGGGATATCCCTGACACCGTCTAGCCCCGATAGGTAAAATTGGTAATTTTGGTGAACTATAGGTGATGGCAGTGACAAGGTAAAATTGGTAAAATTAGTAATTTTGGTGCTGTGGGCGACAGCAGTGACAAGGTAAAATCGGTAAAACTAGTAATTTTGGTGAACTATAGGCGACGGCAGCGACAAGGTAAAATTGGTAAAGTTGGTAACATTGGTAAAATTAGTAATTTTGGTGCTGTAGGCGACGGCAGCGACAAGGGTAAAATCAGTAAAATTAGTAATTTTGGTGAACTGTAGGCGACGGCAGCAATAAGGTAAAATCGGTAATTATAAAGTTGGTAAAATCGGTAAAATTAGTAATTTTGGTGCTGTAGGCAACGGCAGCGACAAGGGTAAAATCGGTAAAATTAGTAATTTTGGTGAACTGTAGGCGACGGCAGCAACAAGGTAAAATTGGTAATTATAAAGTTGGTAAAATCGGTAAAATTAGTAATTTTGGTGCTGTAGGCAACGTCAGCGACAAGGGTAAAATCGGTAAAATCGATAAAATTAATTTTTGTGAACTGTAGGCAACGGCAGCAACAAGGTAAAATCGGTAATTATAAAGTTGGTAAAATCGGTAAAATTAGTAATTTTGGTGCTGTAGGCAACGGCAGCGACAAGGGTAAAATCGGTAAAATCGATAAAATTAGTAATTTTGGTGAACTATAGGCGACGGCAGCGACAAGGGTAAAATTGGTACAGTTGATAAAATCGTAAAAAATAGTAATTTTGGTGAACTATAGGTGACGGCAGCAACAAGGTAAAATCGATAAAGTTGGTAAAATTGGTAAAATTAGTAATTTTGGTGCTGTAGGCGACGGCAGCGACAAGGTAAAATTGATAAAAATTAATTAGTAATTTTTATGAACTGTAGGCGACGGCAGTGACAAGGTAAAATCGGTAATTATAAAGTTGGTAAATTAGTAATTTTGGTACTGTAGGCGACGGCAGCAACAAGGGTAAAATCGGTAAAATTAGTAATTTTTGTGAACTGTAGGCGACGGCAGCAACTAGGTAAAATCGGTAATTATAAAGTTGGTAAAATCGGTAAAATTAGTAATTTTGGTGCTGTAGGCGACGGCAGCAACAAGGGTAAAATCGGTAAAATCGGTAAAATTAGTAATTTTGGTGAACTGTAGGCGACGGCAGCAACTAGGTAAAATCGGTAATTATAAAGTTGGTAAAATCGGTAAAATTAGTAATTTTGGTGCTGTAGGCGACAGCAGCGACAAGGGTAAAATCAGTAAAATCGGTAAAATTAGTAATTATTATAGTGGGCCTCTTTCAATAATATTACTATTGGGATCATTAAATTTTGAAAATTTGAAAAAAAATAAATAAAAATAGTCCCAATCATCCCTCCCCCCGGGCCGGGGTGCCGCAGCTCCGGTGATCCGTTTGGGAGTGACACTGCGGACATTACCGCAATTGGCCATACTTCCAGGGATGGGGGGTATTCAAGGGAGGAACCTGGGCGACCCCTAAGCCATATATGCCCAGGACCATGTGCAGTTTTCAGCTGCAGGTGCCAGAGGGGATACCTCTGACACCGTCTAGCCCCGTTATCGATAGTACCTCCCAGAAAATGCTATTTATTGAGCTGGGACAGGGGGTAGCATAACGCGTATGGGTTTCATGTTGGAATGTACAGACCGTGACGTAATTAATTAAAAGCTATGAATATCATTAATTCTACACCGCGGCGCGCGCAAACGTGTATCTCTGCAACGGAAAGAGCTATGGAGCTGGAACAAAGACCAAAATGTAGCTCTTGAGCAGATGAAAGCAGCTACCATGGTCCTGAATATGTTAGACTATGCCATAGTATACATACCAAGCTTCTTCAAAGAATGGATGTCATAATCAGAAACATAGTTATGGAGCTGGAACAAAGACCAAAATGTAGTTCATATTAAATCACGAATATATATTACTATTTTTAGACAATCAGTGTCCTTATCTGGATTGAGGCATTACTGTGAATAACTCGTGCACTATTGCATCAAACATACTTGTTATATATATTATACATATTTTTCAGAGCGACAATTTTCTTATAATATAGTCCGTGTCATTACATGAGGGCATGGATACGCGTCTTGGAAGTCGGTAGCAACGTTCGAGCAGAGCGAGAACGTTGCCATAGCACACTTGCTTGCTTTGCCAAGGGGTGTGGCCTCTGCAACCGCTTCCATCTGCGCATGCGCACGGTACCAATGGACAATCTTGCCCAGGCAGGATACTGTTTGTGCATGAACTATGTACTGTTAATAGATGATCATGCATGCTAGCCACACTATCCCATGATTGTGACATTAAACATACTTGTATTTCCAAATAATTATTCACAATAAAATTTTTGTGTAATCATATTATACCGGTACCGTACTTAATCTAATACAATGCATGGAAAAAAAAAAATAATTATAATTTTGAAAAATGTGCATTTTTCTGGTAAAGGTCATCAATTGTTCATAGAATTTGTAAAAATTAATGCTAATTTTTGCATTAATTTGGATCATGCGTTGTATTTGATTAACTATGGTATATACACTCAATTACATATCTCTCCCTCTCTCCCTCTCTCTCTCCCTCTCTCCCTCCTCACCTTGAGATTATCAGGCAGCTCTGACCTTCCAGCGTAGCCTGGGTTCATGGTGACACAGACAAAGCATGAAGGATTGAGACTGAGAGTTGTCCCCTCAAACACAAATGTCTTCAAGTGGGCTATCACAGCACGCTGGATCGACAGGATCTAACAGCAGGGGGAAAATGCCAAGTTAATATTAATAATAGTCTGGGGTAATTTTCATGGGGTGATAATTTTTGCTATTTTTGTGGTTGACTTGGCAGTCGCAAGATTTTCTCACCCACGAAAATTAATGCCTACGGTGATATGGCCCTAGACTGGTTGCTGTCACGAAATTTAAAATCACGAAAATTAATTTTGAGGACCCTTTCGGACTTTCCACGAAAATTACCCACCGTACGGTAGTTCGCATTAATTACTTACTTGCTGTGCTATGACAGAGAGCACCTCCAGTTCAATTCTGTTGAACTCATCGAAACAGGCCCATGCTCCAGCACTGGCCAGACCCTTGAAGAACTTGCCCATAGCAAGGTAATCAAGACCATCAGAACAGTTGAATACAACACACTGAACAGCAAGAGCCTTCGCTAAATCCTTAACTGTCTCAGTTTTACCTAAATGAGATGAGAGAAAGAGGGAGAGAGAGAGGGGGGGGGGGAGGGAGAAGGAGAGAGAAATGATTATTGTGCACTGATAAATCAGCCTATAATGACTTCCATTGCAAATAATTAACAGGAGAATCCCCTCATTAATGTATCCCCCTTCTTACCAGTTCCTGCGGGTCCTTCTGGAGCCCCGCCCAGATTGAGATGAAACGCCCCCACCAGCGTCCGATAGCATCGATCCGTTAGTGGAGTGATGACCAGTCGTCCGGTATTCCCAAGATACTCGTACTCGTACCTCACAGTGGCGTTGGTGATCCTGGCGACACAATTTGACTCCTCCCAGTAGTACCTCAACTGACACAGCCAGCTGAAGTCATTGTCAGAGTCGACGCCCTTTTCCGCTAGTTCCTCGACGACGTCTCGAGCATGGACATCTATGACGACCAGCGCTCCCAGAGTCACTCTAGTCTGCTTTGGCAGCTTGCCACGGACTAGCTCAACAATGTCTGACAGCTGAGTGTGGGGCATATATTATTATTATAGTGATAGTTCATGAAAGAATAATGGATTTTTTTGCCTATTGTAAGATTGAGGAGTTTGGCTAATTTCTATGCTAAACCAGAAATTTCCATGTGTTGTGCTACCTATATACAATAATTGTTTCTATATTAAAATGTACAATCTTCTTATAAAAATCAGCAATTTCTATTTTAATTAATAACTAGAATTTAGACATCTACATGCATGTAATATTATTAGAATAGCATGGTTTATTTCCCATACCTGACTTTGCAGTTTCTCATGGTAGTCCCTGATTCCCTGAGGACCTGCCTTGATTGCCTCATGGACCTCAGCTGTCCAGTAGATCTGATTGACACAGATCACAATCTGACCAGGCCACTCTCGAACCCACTGGATACGAGGATCTACTGCATACGCCTAGGATAGTATTGATATATACCTTTAATTAGAACATGGGGCAAGAAATATCAAAATAATATTATACTGACTTAATTAGAACACTATAATGCTCTGATTTCCCACCCTGGCCTGATAATTTTTTAATCTCCTTGGACCTCAATCCCTAGATTATTTCCAAAGCGTACATAGAGAATAATATCGTATCTGATTCAGCACATATTATTCCTCCTTCCCTTCTGAAAATCAGCAATTAATGAAGTAATTATCCCAGGGGTCCACTATCACTAAATGCATGGTGGTGATATAATATATTGTATCAGTGGTGCTCACATCTCTGGCTTGCTCGATGACATCCTTGACTGAGACTATCATAGTGTCCTGGACCTGTAGCAGCCATTTCTCCACCGCCCCCCTGGCCGCTGACGTGGAGATGGACTGGCTCAGCTTCACCTTCTCTCCCTCACTGCTGAACATCGACACTATGTCAAGGTTGTCTAGAAACTCAAGTCTGAAGAATAGATAGAGAGAGAAATAAATAATTTTATATGTACTTGTATATACCGTATAGCCGGAAATATTGGCGGGAATTAAATTTGGCGGTTGAGCCCAAAATCGCCATTGCAAGAATATTGGCGGATTTAAATTTGGTGGTTCGGTACGGGATCGCCTTACGTATATTATTATAATATGCGAGTAGGAAATTTTGGCAGATTTTAATTTGACGGTTGTAATATAGACCGCTAAACTGCCAAATTTAATTCCCTGCCAAATTTTCCGGCTATACGGTAAGCAACTTAATAATGTTGTACATTTTGATCAACTAGAAGCTTGTGATTGCTAGTTCACTTAGTAAATCCTACACAGCCATTAATTCTATTTGTGAGCAAAATTAATCATTATTTGGACTTACTTTGCGATTCCTTCAAAGCATTTCTTGAGATGAGGCTGCACTCTAGTTGGGTCCTTAGTCTCTGACAGGATCTCCAGCATCTCATCGTTGGAGAGGAAGAAGAACCTCGGGAAATACAGCCTCTTCTTCTCAAGGTAAGCATTCAGTCCCTTCAGAATTCGCTCGAGAAGCTCATTTGAGCCTTGTAGTTTTTCAAACATTCCCGGGAGTGACGTAGCTGCCAGCACCTTCGGGTTACGTACGGTGTGCTTCATGATGTCTTTCCAGTTCTTGTCGACTTGTTGAAACAGTCTCCCCTCTTCTGGCATCTGCTGGAGAATATCTTCCGAAGAGAAGATCGGCTCCAAGTACAACCACTGGGCTTGCACCTGCGATAATATTATAGTATTGTGGATTACATCATAATTATGTCATTGATTTACCTTGAGCCACTCGTCGATGGTATCTTGCATTTTGAGGAGTCTCTCTTCCCACGCTTTGATGCGAGCCTCAAACGGCTTAATGAAGGGGGAGCCCCTCATTGTCTGCGTCTTAACGATCTGGTCGTCAAGATTGGTCTGTATCTCATCAACTGAAGTCAAGATGGACACTCCTGGGATGGGATGGGAGAGAGAGATTTGTAGCCATGAAATTCCTTGCTATAAAATTAATGTACAAATCTCATACCAGTGTCCCTGTAGAGAGTGGTGTTGAAGATGATAGGGTCCCAATCATCTTCCATCCTCTGCATCGCCTTTTCCAGTGAGTGCTCCTTGCTTGCCCCTACGCTAATTGCCTCAAATTGCTCCATGTGTGGCTCCAGGTTGAACTTGAGCATCTTTCTCAGCGAAGTGCCCGAATCTGGGGTGATGTTGAACCCCATGATCTCGTTGATCTTCTCCCAGTGGCGCTGCCTGAGGCCAGGGTTGCACAGCACATGGACAACGGGGAGGTACTCCTGTGATTGGGATAAAGTAATCAAGAGGTGAGTGGTACCTTAGGGCTACGATTATTTGCGGGTACAAATCTTAGCGGATTTTGGAAATAGTGCGTTTAGCGGGTACTCATTTTAGCGATTTTTCAAAATTAGCATTCTATTTATTTGAAAATTTTAATATTCATGGTACAAAATTGAAATATTAGCAAAAATCGGGCAAATCGCTAATTTTGCTAAATTTAGTACCCACAAATAAAAGTGTTCTTAATGTAATAGGGGGGAGGTGTACATGTATTACTAAGGGGGCATGCAGGTAAGGGTCCCCCCTTATATACATGTACATGTATGTACTAATGAACCTTGAACTGTTTGATTCCCTCCTGTATAGTGGAGGTCATCTTCAACGGAGCATAGGCGCCGTCCTCCTCCTTCTCCTTAGCCCCGCCCCCTTTAGCCCGCTCCTTGGCTAGCTGCTTCGCTTTTGCGTTGAATATCTTGTAGAGCTTGTACATCTCTCGCCCAAACTCCTCAACCTACAAAAACAATAAAATACACAAGGTAAAAATTTTTTCTTGATCAAAGTATTCAGGAGCCTATTTATAACCCCTTGGTATTATTCATCATGCAAATCTTGTCTTACTCCAATCTGGTATTATTTTACACAATAGTGGAAAAATCTGAAATACTGTACTTAATAATCTGATACAACGGATGGAAAAAACGTATGTTTTCCTGGTATCGCTCCATATATCCATATATAAACGTTATGAGAATTCATAAAAATTAATGCTAACTTCTTACATTAAATTGGATCATACCAAGGGCTTATAGACCCTTTGATCATACATTGTATTTGATTAACTATGGTTATTGGTATGCATGTATTCCGTTGGCCTACATGTCTATACCTCAGCCTGAGTGTCCTCAGCATTCAGCTCGAGGAAGGATCCATCCATGAACTTCTTCTCTGCCTTCTGCCACCGGTGTACGGTGGTGAAGAGCCTCTGGTAGGGATCCATGCTCGAGGAGATGGACTCAATCTGAGGGTAAGTCGACAGCTCCCACTTAAACAACTCCTCTTCTTTGTTGATTTGGACAACCTGATCACCAATCTCTACCAACCGCTTCTGGAGGCTGCGGCAGAAATGAATTACAATATTACGGAACTTGCAGAGATACCATATAGCCGGAAATATTGGCGGAAATTAAATTTGGCGGTTGAGCCCAAAATTGCTATTGCAAGAATATTGGTGGATTTAAATTTGGCGGTTCGGTACGGGATTGCCATACGTATATATGCAAGTAGGAAACTTTGGTGGATTTTAATTTGGCGGTTGTAATATAGACCACCAAACCGCCAAATTTAATTCCCCGCCAAATTTTACAGCTATACGGTATAACTGTTTTCAGCACCTGAACTGCTCAAATTAGATTATTATTAAATTTATTTATTGCTGTGAGCATGCTTACGTGGTGATGTCCTTGCAGTACTGCTGCATGAGAGAGAGGTCAGAGTACTCCGTGAACTCCTCGACCCTGCGATGACACTTCTCTATCTCTATCAGCACCTTCTCCTGCCTCTCTCGAAGGTCACTCTCACCTTTGACCTTTGACGACTCCACAATCTGCACGGGGGGAGGACCATAATACAACTATATGGTAATGTAGGTATTGTAGGTATTGTAAGGTATTGTAGGGTAAAGTAGGTCAGGAATCTGATTGGTCAGTTGGAGGTCCACTATTTCACTTTGCTTGCCACAGCCTCGGACCTCTGAGTGACCAATCGGATCACAGTATTTGTTACAACTTTATGGTAATGTAGGTATTGTAGGTATTGTAAGGTATTGTAGGGTAGAATAGGTCAGGAATCCACTATTTCACTTCGCTTGCCACAGCCTAAGGCCTCTGAGTGGCCAATCAGATCACAGTATTATACGGTAATGCAGGTATTGTAGGTATTGTAGGTATTGTAAGGTATTGTAGGGTAGAATAGGTCAGGAATCCACTATTTCACTTCGCTTGCCACAGCCTAAGGCCTCTGAGTGGCCAATCAGATCACAGTATTATACGGTAATGCAGGTATTGTAGGTATTGTAGGTATTGTAAGGTATTGTAGGGTAATTTAAAAGTAGGCCAGGAATCTGATTGGTCAGTTGGAGGTCCACTATTTCACTTCGCTTGCCATAGCCTCGGGCCTCTGAGTGACCAATCAGATCACAGTATTTGTTACAACTATACAGTAATGTAGGTATTGCAGATATTGTAAGGTATTATAGGGTAAAGTAGGACAGGAATCTGATTGGTCAGTTGGAGGACCACTATTTCACTTCACTTGTTCTATGACAGAATAATAATTCTCTGTAGGACAGCGTCTGACAAAAAAATAATTATTGAGTCCTGTAATTGGTAATCTGGTATAATTGGCATACAATGTAAGGGGGGACCCTTGCATGCAATTGGAAGCTTAGTAAATTGAAGAAAAACAATTTTTTTCATATTTTGGCCATTATTGGAAACGAATCTTAAACAATTATTGGCCTAGCTAAAATAATTGTAAAAATGAAATGGTACCTGCTCATTTTCCTCAAAGACAGGGCTTAGTTTAGTCGGCCACATGAGCGTGTCGCTGTTCCTCTCCATCTCATTGGTCGAAAAGCTGTGGACGTCCAGCAGGTAGCTCAGCCTCTTCATCGAGTCTTGAACCCTCTCCCAAAGGTCACGAACCAGCTCACTCCTAGCTGTCTCCATGAACGCTATCAGGTCAATCATCTCTCTGCTGTCATCGGGTACCTTCAGGGCTCGGCTGCGGAATGACTCATACTCCATACAGATCCTGCAGTTGTGCACAGGTAGAGCGATTTGGAATCAAATTTTTATGTGCAAAATAATAATGCTGAAATTACATGCAACCAGCAATGATTGTACTAGCTGATAAAATTGCACAAGCACCTTCCCCCCCCTCACAAAATTAATTATACTCTTTAGAATTGATGATTATACTCTATGCAGGACAACATCCGACAAAATATATAGGATGCTGTCCCCCCCTCCCTCCCCTGGACCTCCAATATGAGCAAATATAAAAAAAATTCTAAAAATTTGGCCCAATTGAGTGGTACCTACATACAGCCCCTTAATTAGAGTGATAATTACTTTCTATTCTCCTCCAGGTGCTGGTTTGCTAGGTGCTGCACCAGCCTGTTGGCATACTGCCAGGCAAGACCGCTCAGACCATGCTTAATATCATGACACTCCAGGAGGAACATGTCAGTCCACAGAACATCATCAAGACCACTGATCTCCCTAGCAACGTCACGGTAGTACTGAATACGCTCCTTGTACTCGGCAAGGGTGTGGGCGTGGCCTTCTCCCTCAGGCTCCGCCCCCTCAGGGTGGGGTGCACTATTGGCAAGAAATTTGGAGATTTCTTGCTCTGCCTCACCAGAGATGAGAAAATCATACTTCTCTAAGGGGATGATGTAATGATGATATAATGGTAATTATGATCACTAGTTAGAGTAAGAGAGAGGGAGGGAGGGAGAGAGAGAGAGAGAGAGAGAGAGAGAGAGATAGACTCACTGTATGACTGAAGGTGCTGGAGTGGCTCTTGGAGGTATCTCCCCAGATCCATCTTGAGTTGCTTACAGCTGCCCTCAACCACTGTCTGGTCCACTCCTATAGTGATGCAGGGTACAGGGTGCACTCCCGCCAACCATTGCTGTGAGGGGGAGGGGGGGCAAAATGCAATTAATAATTACAGGGTCAC